>CAIGQW010053458.1:0-18653 GCA_903798125.1 Danio choprae
GATGGGTTGCGGCTGGAAGGGCATCCGCTGCGTAAAACATATGCTGGATAAGTTGGCGGTTCATTCCGCTGTGGCGACCCCAGATTAATAAAGGGACTAAGCCGAAAAGAAAATAAATGAATGAACTTTTCTTTCTACCAAACTGACAGGAGTCTGATTTGATACAAGAATGGGTGGCTACACTTTTGCTCTTAAATTGCCCTCTGAGGGGTCACATTGTACTTAATTTGGACTATAGGTCTGCTGCTTTAAAGCGGCCTGTCCCCGTTTCCCCCTCTTTCTTAGTGCTGGCTTTCTTTCTTTTACTTAGCTGATGTAAAGTTCTGGTGGAGCGCTTTTTCTTGTTTGATTCGTTCTCCTGTTTGCCTCTTTTTAGTGTCTCTGAACAAGTAGCCTTTTCAGTTTTCAGTGAATCCAGAGCCTGCATCACTGCTAACTTTCATGTCGCAAGTGTCCACAGCCAACAATTTGTCCATTGTGTTTTTCCACCACCTTTCCATTTGCCAGTGCACTCAGAGTTGTCTGGTAGGTAAGAGACTTCAGTATTTTTGCCTACTCATGCAGCCCTCTGCTTTACCTATAACAGAGCGGTATCGTAGGACTTTGCGCACATCTCTCTACTTTACCCATCTCAGTCTCTCCCCAGGACAAATCCCCTGTCCCTCAAATTTGCTGTATCCTTTATCCTTGCTTCCTTCCACCTTTGTGTTTTCGCAGCTGGTTCCAGGTTCAACAGGCCTCTCCCAGCTCCTACTCCTTCATGGCCCCAATTTAAAGTCCCCTCTTCTTGTTGGCCCTTATAATGTACAGATCTAATGTATTCATTACTATTTTACCACATATAGTTGAAATTTGGCAATCATTACTAGTGTTTGTTTTCAAGCATCTAAACAGGACCCTCCTATTCCATACAGTTTGTGTCTTTTCCAACATATATGACAGTTTCAACAAATGTTGTAGACATTTCATGCTTTTCTGACACAGATGGTTCTCATTGTATCCCCAAGTCCTCTCTCGTTCTGTTTTATGAGCCCTTTGGCCTAACCTATCGCGTGTTTTCAAAGACATATAATGGCAGATTCATATGGCCCTCCACTCACACAATTAAATGTGTCTTTACACAGCATTAGACAATAAAAATCTTCTTCACCATTCCGAACAGCTGCTACCATCGAGCATACCTACGCAGTTGGTTGATTGACTTTGGTGATATATCCATTTTCAACCATCTCTTGTAATTTCTCTATTATTTTCTTTTTTAGCGTTTGTTACGTTCCTGTGTTGTGTGATCATGATTTATTTTTTCCTCTTTCGCTAGTCTCTCTCTCTCTCTCTCTCCCCGCTTCCATTCTTACAGTGGTTCCCATTGGCTCACGCTGCCCAGCTGTTCGCCGTGTTTCCCCTTGACGTCATCACACTGTCTCCATTCCAGCCGCTGCCACCGTGGCATAAAGGTGGTGACAGGACGCTACCGCGGGACGGGACACTTTGAATTTCTGTGTTGTGTTGTGTGTTAGTAGATCATTGAAATCCGTTTAGAGTGTGTTACAGTTTGGTATATGTCCGCTTTTATTGTCTATTCTCCATTTTGTCCACCGTCAGTTTTATGCGCATCTGAGGTTGGAGAATGGGACAGGTAAGAAGGTCGCGCGACATACATTGTGCACACGTAGCCTTTTGATTATTATTTTTGCTAGACACACTAGGTTAGGGGCGTGCTCCACCCGCTGTACTTTTGTTTTTCTCTTAGTGTAGGTAAGGTAGTGCGTCAGAGACGCAAAGATTTTCTTTTCAATATTGATATATATATATATTTTTTCTTGTATATTTAGGGTAGAGGTTGGGCCAATAGAATAGCTTGTTTTGTTTTATTTATTTCTATTGTTTGGACGCTGCCCGCGTTTCATCTCTCCAACTCTCCCATATACCTGTTTTAACATTTTTGTGTCCCGTTTGTTGTATGTGATTTACAATATATATTTTTGTGAATATTTATTTTTCTTTATATATATATATTTTGCACTTATTACCATTATTATTTTTTTCTGTAAATAAAACTCACTTTATTGCATTTAGCTAGTGGTGGTATTTTTGTCTCTCACTTGTTGATATTGTGTGTTTGCTTATGTGTTTCATCCCAAAATAATGTTACTCTCCTTCCCCTTGACTGACCATCTTTAAGATTGTAACAGCGCTGCTGGTTGCTTGTGGATTGGATGAACTACACCTTTTGCATTTGGATCCATCTTGATTGTGTATTTGCCCGGCAAAGTTTCTGTAGTGTTCACGAACTCTGGATAATCATCTATCTTCTTCCACTCCTGTCTTGTAAATTCATGTTTTGGTGGCAGAGTCCAGACACTAGTCATGTCTTGTCCTGTATGTTGTGCTCGGCTCGAGTTTTCTCTGGTCGAGCACTCGTTTTCTGTTTTTGTGTCATTTGTATGAGCGGCATTCTGGTAGCGCGCGAGGTCCGCACGTGGTCTGGATGCGCGCTCTTGTCCTGGTGTTTGTTCTGTCTGCAGCATGGTGTTTCATTCCCAGCGTCTCAGTCTAGTTGGTTTCGGTTTTGGTTGGCGCTGGGAGGAAACATGCACGTTGCATGTGTGAGTGCACGGTAAGTGTTTTCATTTTATCTTGCGTTCAGTCTTCTGTTGGTGTTGTGTTTAGCACGTGGTGCATGTTTACATGCGCCGCGTGCTGTGTCATGCGAACACGCGGTTAAGGAGTTCTCTCATTGGCTGCGTGTTCGAGTCTTGTTTTTGTGTGAGCACATGGCTAGTTTGTTTGTGTCGTGTGCTCTCCCGTCTATTGTCTAGTCCCACCCTCCTTGTTAACCCATTATTAATTTATCCTGTTCACCTGTTTGTGTGTTAATTATTTGCGCTTATATTCTCCTCATGTCTGCTGTCCTGTGCCAGTTCGTCTTCATCATCTTATATTCCCGTGTCATGTCCTGTCCAGCCCTGTCCAGTCCTGCTCTTTCCTGCCAGCCCAGTCAAGTTTGTTTTTTGTCTATTTGTAATGTTTTCCCCCTCGGGGTAGTTTGTTTTGCTTTTTATTTTATTTTTATTATTTAAAAAACCTATTTTATCTGCATTTGAGTCCTCGCTCCTTTCCCTCCACCCACAACCCTGACTACTGGCATATTCTGAGATTTCAATGCATAACTGCAGCATTTTTCTTTGATTCTCAGATTTGTTGGTTGTAATGTATCAAGCCAAATGATCAGGCCTAGTGCTTCAGCCATTTCACCACTCAGATTTTTTGTAGATATCTCACATTCTCTCTAAAATTCTGCTTTTTACAGTAGTACTTTTGTGTTTAATGCTAAGATTAACTGCTACTACTGGTTTAACTTGTGATTAGAATATGACTGTAGCACTTGCTGTGAACGTTTAATGTCAATGTATTACACTTTGCACCAGTATCAATTCTGAATGGCACTTCTGTGACAGAATCTCAATGTCTGCTGTCCATTTGTCGCTATTCACATCACTTGTACTTGTCAAATTAATGCTGAGAATTTCCTCATCTTCTGTGTCTGTTTCCTCATCAACGTTAACTGTGTCGATTGTTCTCAAGTGGTTAGGTTTGTGACAGTATAAACAGACAGAGCTTTTTGCTGGGCATTTTCCTTGGTTCCACTTATGCTGTGGGTCTTTACCACAACATGTGCACTCTTTTGGTCGATTTACATAGTATTCTTTCTGAAAGCTTTTTGTTTGATCTTTCTGATATTTTGCTTTCACTTGCACTGCTCGCACATGAGAGTCTTCTTCCATAACAATTTGTATCTGTTTCTGTAAAAGTTCAAATTGTTGCGCGATTTCAGCATCAAATCTTCACCCTTGTGTAGTAGTCTTTCCTGAATGTGCTTCGCTTTAACTCCAGTGGTTATTGCGTCGATCAACGTATCAACTGGATCAAGATACTCGCAATCCATTAGTATGAGCCTTAAATCCTTCACAAAGTGATCATTTGTCCATAACTTTAAACCGATAATTTTTTTCACCTTCTGTCCTATTTATCGTCTTGTAAATTTCCCGGCCTTGTTCGCCGATCCATGTACCCAGCCAGCCTGCATGCTGCTTCGCGGATTGCTCCGATAGCAGGCCTTCAAAAACAAACATTAGGTGGCTCCAAAATCTCTCAAACTCTTGTTACTAATCAAGAGTATTCTAGTCGATTTTTAGGTAATCGAACTGCGAGGATGCTATTCGGCTTAATCCACGGGTGCTAGACTTCTGACACCATGTAATGTAACACACAACACCGACACAGTGCTTTCCAACTAAGAACTGCTTTTTATTTTCTTAGCCTCAGCTGATAATGACACAAGTTGAGGATGAGCTTCGGCCACAGAGCCGGAAGTGCTTCTTAAAGAGCCACAGTCATTGTGATAACACGTTACAGTATAGCCCTATAGTACAGTATAATACTTTTTTCTTCTTTGCATTACTGTGCGTTTTGGTTCTGTCGATGTAATTCGCAGACGATCCCTAAAACAGCGTGTGTGAATGTCCGGCAAATATTAAACCTAAAACCAATTTTACCGAGCTTATAATTTGCATTTGGCATTTCCAAACACAGTTTTAATATGTAAATTGCATCCACATTGAAATGCTTTATAAGTTGCAAAATTAAATGGAAAATGTAATACACAAACTGAATTTGAGGTGTATAACGTACAAGAAGAAATCATTTAAATGATAGACATCAGTTTATGTATTGATACTGCTGCTAATTTTATTGTACAAACTGATTCTTTTTATTGCACAAAAAGGGTTCTTTTATATAGTGCAGAGATGGCCCCAATAGTATCTGGATGCAGATTTGGATTTGCAAGCTGAGACTGCATATCTCAGACATGCAATGTTTTTTGTTTGTTTGTTTTTTTTTGTTTTTTTTTTACATTTATTGTATAACAGATACATTTGGTATACACCATTTACAATAATAATCATTAGATTATTTTCAATGGTACCAAGAAAGAAAGAAAAAAACAGGTGCAAAACAAACCCCCCATAAATTATAACAAAAAACAAATAAATATCAATAGGTTATATCTGATCTGAGGATAGATATAATAGATAAAGAAATTCTTGTTGAGTGAATCTGGAATTGTAAGCAAGTAATTTCTAATCTCTTGCATAAATGCTACAAAATTGGTTTGCAAATTGAAAATGTACATTTATGAATATAAAATGTACATAAAAATAAAATAAGGTTTATAATAAAGCAGACATTCAAATTTGTATAACCCGTTAATCTGACAAAAGGAGTAATCTGTGTCAAAATATAATCCAATTATAATTCTTTATAAAGTTTTTGACAGGGTAAATGTTATGTAATAATTTAAAAGATATTTCCTTTTTCTTATTAGTAAGGAAAAACGTTTGCTGTATGGACCATACACTTCCCCAGTTTAAATGATCAAAAAGACTGTTCCAATGTGAGATGGCAGGAGATAGTATTTACGAGAAACAGAGCTCTTATTTTATAGTTTTTATTTTTCCTTATAGAAAAACTAATTTCATCGATAGCTGTATTAACCTGGTTCTGGAATGGTAACAGTTCCTAGTGATACTGTATTGTTTTTTAAAAGCATGCATAATCCAGAAGGTATAGCACCTATAGTTATTGCAAACTCTTTAGGAGTTACTGGAATTTTGTATTTTGTGAGAACTTCTGTGAATCTTGTTGTGGAAAATTGTTCCGGATTGCAAAAATATTTTTTTGTTTTTTGAAGTCTTTAAATTTGCTAGGCAGAAGCATTTATTGTCACAGCAAACAGTAACAATAGAGACAATCGGCCGAAGGTCTGATGAGTGTAGGCCAGCACACAGTTTAAATACATTTCTTTGTCTTAACACTCCACCCAAATTCACACAATAGCACACCTCCATTTGCTTCTCCACTAATAGGATCTCAGTTCTTCCAGGGGCTCCCTACCCATGGCCAGTTGAGTTATTTGCGTGCCAATAGTAGAATCTCAGGTTTTTCCTACCCATGGCCAGTTAAGGTCTTTCATTCCTGCTCCAAATGTGGCGATTCAGCAGAAACAACGCTCAACAATATATCTTGTTCACTGTACATTGAGCTGTCAACTGTAAGTTCAGCTGAAGTTCACATGGGTAGTTTTAGAGTCATAGGATTTTGGAAGTCATTGCAGCTTAACGTGGGTGTATGTCTGAGTGTGCATGTGTGCACCTGGGTGCATGTGTTTCAAATTGCAACTTGTATACTTGTCTTTGAGTCTCTACAGATTTTTGGCTCCCTTGTGTTCTTGCTCCCTTGAATTCTTTACATGTTCCTGGCTGTGTTTGCACAGTGTCTTTGCATTTCTCATCAGACTACAGTCTGCTTGAACATGGCTTCTTCATAAAAGTATAAAGGTCAAACATACAAAGGATTATAATAATAATGCAACATATATAGGATGATAACTGAAAGTAATGCGATCATCAGAAATTCATCAATACGTCAATAAATGCCTCAATAACCTCACCAGTAGACCTTCCTCATTAAAGAGCTGGCTAACATGTACTATTCCGTTATTGAACCAGTTATGTTTGTAGATAAGAGTCCAAGCCAAAAGAACCTGTTTGTGGAAACTTGATAGTTGGATAGGAAGTTTATAAATATCATAGTTACACATCAAGATACATTTTATACCACCAAGCTGAGAATTGGCTTTAATTACCCAATTGGCTTTAATTGTATTATTTAAAGAGTTAAAATCAATCAAATTTAGACCACCCTTATTGTGAGTGTTTAATATGACTAATTTCTTCAAATAATTTGGCTTGTTTTTCCAAAGAAATTTATATAAAATTATATCTATTGTTCTGCATGTAAATTTATCAACATACAGTAATTGAGATATGTAGTGGATTTTTACTGCGATTTTAACTCAAAAATGCTTTACTAATGCTTTACTAGGATTTTTACCTCAGACTTTTCAACTTGCGTTTTCATTGCACCAAGCTGGAATTTGACATCATTAACTTTGACGCTGACAAATTCCACAGCTATCTTCACTTCGGCTATCAGTTTGGCGTTCTCCATGACTGCTTCTTTCATTTTCTCTATTGCTTGAACATTTTCACCTATCAGTTGATCTAGTGCATCTGATCGATTGCTAATCAGAAGTGAAAGCTCCTTGTATTGAGAGATGACACTGGCAGTGTCAAGGCTTGCATGGAGTTTCGAGTAGGAGGCATAGGAGACTTGCATGGAGTTTCGAGTAGAGGAGGAAAGACTTCTTCAACAAGCATGAAATCTGCAGAATCTATCTCTGACTTATGGTAGTCATGTAAGTTTTTTGCTTTCAAATAATGTTGGAAACTTGCGCCGGCATTGTCGAGGTAGCTTCTTTGGTCGGGTTATTAGGGACCGAGCACCGGAACGGTGCGTAGGCCCTATTGGAATTCCGCTGTTTATTATTATTATTATTATTATTCTTCTCCGGAATGAATCGCGATTTTGAGGGTCTAAACATGCTCGAAAACTCACCAAACTTTGCACACGCCCCAGAAGTGGCGAAAATTTATGTTTATTATAGGTTTCGGAAGTGGGTGTGACAAAATGACTCAACAGCGCCACCTATACACATTTGACGGACTAGCCCCCGAGCTACGTTTCACACACACGTACGAAAATTGGCACACACATCAAACATGCCAAAACCTACAAAAAAGTCTCTTGGAGCAAAATCTCAAACCCAACAGGAAGTCGGATATTTTTAACTTGCTCTGGCGAAAAAGTGCAGTTTTTGCCATTTCCAGGCGTGGTATTTGAACGAACTCCTCCTAGGGAATTCATCAGATCAACACCAAAATTGGGTATTGTCATCTAAAGGCCTTGGCGATGTTAAATTGCGAAGATCTAGAGTTTTCGTCGAAGGGCGTGTCCGTGGCGGCCTCACAAACTTTGACGCTTCGCCACTAAACAGGAAGTTGTTATAATTCAGGCATACATTGTCTGATCAGACTCAAAATCCACATGTTTGATAACAGTCCTGACCTGAACACGTTTACATGCCAATAACCAGATACAGATATAGCGCCACCTGCTGGCAACAGGAAGTGACATGTTTTACAGTGTAACAAACTCCTCCTACAAATTTTATCACATTGAATCCATGGTTTGTTAGTTTAGTCCAAAGGCCTTTGTGATGTTAAATTGTGAAGATCTGAAGTTTTCGCCGAGGGGCGTGTCCGTGGCGGACTGAGAAAATGCAATGCTTCGCCATGGAGGAGGAAGCACTTATAACTCGACCAAACAATATCTGATCTGCCTGAAAATGCACAGGTTCGATGAGATTCCTCTCCTGAAGACATCTACATGCCAATATTGAGTCTCAGTCGTAGCGCCACCTGCTGACAGAAGGAAGTTTGGCATAAATCTGTGATTTTCTGGGGGTTTTTTTTATATATCGGCTTAAATTATTATTGTCCGCTGTTCTCTGTCATCCTGAGGCCACCGGGCGGCGGTGAGCCCGGGTGCGAGGTCCCTTTCATCGCTGCTTGCAGCTTTAATTGACTTTGTTCTTGTTTTTTCTTTTATCAGATTTTCCCATTTTTTAATATGATCATTACCCTTGTCCTGTACAGTATATACCAACGAGTCTTTGTTATTGCATTACAAATCAAATATTTCCTTGAATTTGCGGAGCTCCTAGAAACACGTTTTTTCACAAGTGCCGTCACTGTTAGGGGTAGGGTTAGCTGTGGGGTTAGGTGTGTGCATTAAAAAGCATTGCATGCAGCTTACCTTGCAACTGCATGCTTGCAAGTTTGCATCCAGACCCCTCTTGAGAAGGGATGTGTAAATGTCCTGTTGATATTTAGAAATTAGGGCACGGTGGCTCAGTACACTGTTGCCTCACAGCAAGAAGGTCGTTGGTTCGAGTCCTGGCTGGGCCGTTTGGCATTTCTGTGTGGAGTTTGCATGTTCTCCCTGTATTGGCGTGGGTTCCTTCCAGGTGCTCCGGTTTCCCCCACAGTCCAAAGACAAACAGTATAAGTGAATTGAATAAACTAAAATGCCTATAGTGTTCATGTGTGAATGTGAATGTGACAGTGTATCGGTGTTTCCCAGCAATAGGTTGCAACTGGAAGGGCATTTTCTGCATAAAACATATGCCAGAATAGTTAGTGTTCATTCCACTGTGATGAACCCTGATAAATAAGGGACTATATAATTAAGGAAAATTGATGAATGAATATTTAGAAATCTTGATGTGTATTTATCTTTTGCTAATATAGATGCACAATTTTTCCCATAGCATAAAACTCCAGACTTCCCTCTCCCCAGACACTTCCTCCAGCTCCTCCAGGGGGATCCTGAGGCGTTCCCAGGCCAGCCGAAAGACATAGCCCCTCCAGCGTGTCCTGGGTCTTCCCCGAGGCCTCCTGCCTGTGGGACATGCCTGGGACATCTCCCTAGGTAGGCGTCCACGAGGCATCCCAAACAGATGCCTCCTCAGCTGACTTCTCTTGATGTGAAGGAGCAGCGGCTCTTCTCCAAGCTCCTCTCGGGTGACAGAGCTCCTCACCCTATTTATAAGAGTGCGCCCTGCCACCTTGCCAAGGAAACTCATTTTGGCCACTTGTATCCGAGATCTTGTCCTTTCGGTCATGACTCAAAGCTCATGACTATAGGTGAGAGTAGGAAAGTAGATTTACCAGTAAATCAGTTCAGCTCCTTCTTTACCACAATAGACCAGTACACCGACCGCATTACTGCTGCCATGATCCACCTCTCAATCTCACATTCCATCCTTTCCTCGTCCATGAACAAAACCCCAAGATACTTGAACTCTTCCACCTGGGGTAAGGACTTTCCTTCAACCTGGAAATGGCAAACCACCTTTTTCCGGTGGAGCACTATGGCCTTGGAGGTGCTGATTCACATGCCAGCTGTGTCACACTCAGCAGCAAACCGCCCCAGTGCATGCTGAAGGTCCATGTTCGATGAAGCCAACAGAACATCGTCTGTGAATAACAGAGATGAAATCCTGTGGTCCCTGAACCGGATCCCCTCTGGCCCAAGAAATTTTGTTCATAAAAGTAATGAACAGAATTAGTGACAAAGGGCAGCCCTGCCAGAGTCCAACATGCACTGGAAACAGGTCTGACTTGTCAAACTTGACAAACTAAACTCCTGCTCTGTTCATACAGGAACGAGACAACCCTTAAAAGAGCGCCTCTGACCCCATACTCCCAGAGCACCCTCCACAGAATGCCCCGAGGGACACGATCAAATGCCTTCTCCAAGTCAACTAAACACATGTGGACTGGTTGGGCATACTCCATGAACCTGAATAGAAACCGCATGGCTCCTCCTGGATCCTAAGTTCAACCATCGGCCGGATCCTTCTCTCCAGTACCCTGGCATAGACTTTCCCAGGGAGGCTGAGGAGTGTGATCCTCCTATAGTTGGAACACACCCTCCTGTCCCTCTTCTTAAAAATGGGAACCACCACCACAGTTGCTCAGTCCAGAGGTACAGTCCCCGACCTCCATGCAATATTGTTGCTGAGACATGTCAGCCAAGACAGCCCCACAACATCCAGACACCTGAGATACACAGGGTGTATCTCATCCACCCCCACTGCTTTGCCACTGCAGAGCTTGCAAACTACCTCAGTGACCTCAGCTTGGGTGATGGGTGAGTCCACCCCTGCATCCCCAGTCTCTGCTTCCTCAATAAAAGACATGTCAGTGGTGTTGAGGAGATCTTCAAAGTATTCCTTCCACCGTTCAACAACATGCCCTTCAAGGTCAACAGCTCCCCACTTCCACTGTAAACAGTGGAAACAGCTTTCCCCTTCTGAGGTGCTGGACGGTTTGCCAGAACCACTTTGGGGCCGACCGGTAGTCTTCATCCATGGTCTCCCCGAACTCTTCCCAGGCTCGAATTTTTTTTCTTTCCTCAACCGCCCTGGCTGCAGCACGCTTGTTGGCTTGTTGGTACCCATCAGCTGCCTCTGGAGTTTTACAAGCCACCCAAGCCCTGTAGGACTCCTTCTCCACAGGACTCCACAGACCTTACGGTCACAGCTTCTCATGACTGTGTCAACAATGGAGTCGGAGAACATGGACCACTTGGTCTCAATGTCTCTGGCCTCCCTCGGGATCTGGTCCAACTGAGAGTTGAAAATCCCTCTGACTTGAGGTTTCAAGGTGGAGCCCCGGCTGCGCCATACCGGGCTTCCTTACCGGGGTCCTCTCTGTTTTTGCGCTCATAAGAGGTTTTTGAACGGCACTTAGTCTGACCTGTCACCTAAGACCTTTTTGTCTTGGGAGACACTACAAAGGGCATTATCCCCCAACAACATAGCTCTTAGGATCACTCAGGCACTCAAACCCCTCCACCATGATAAGGTGGCGGTTCATGGAGGAGACAATCGATTGTAAGGTAAATAGTTTTTTGTGCTTGCCATATAGCTTAGGTTAAAAGCAGGCTAGACTGTATGAAAGATCGTTTATTTTGTAGTCAAACATGTTATATTAATCTAATAAAACCAGCTTACATCACACTGTTTTTCAATAGTTTGTATTTTATTGCGTGTTTTTAAATGTAAGTGCTTCTATTTATTTTAGCGCTGTGCAGATACGGGCGGTCAGATGAGAAGTTCGAGGAGCGTGGTTAATTTGAGCATTTGGTCGGAAGTTTGATTCCACGGCTGCTCCTCCGTCTCCATTTGGGATCTTCTGTGCATGTCTAGGCTCCTTTTTTAGCAGTTTTTTGCTACAGTCTGTGCCCGTCATCAGGTGTTTTGCATTCAAAACAATTAATGAAAGAAGGTGGTGTTGCTTCATCCATTTTTTTTTTACAGTTTATGGTACAAACCAACTTCATCTGCAGTAAAGACAGCTACTCAAAGCAATACAACCTCAGCGCTCTGTTTAAAGTACCATTTTTTTTGGTTCAAGCAGAAATCTCACTAATTGATAAGCTTGTTTGAGATATCAGATGTCTCGCCTTAAATGCAGACAACAGAAAACAGCAATAGTCACCATCTAACCATATCTGGAGTAAATATAGAGCTGAGGTGAATTCTCTAATGGTAGTTCTGTGTAGGCAGAAGTAAAGATACACTTCGTGGACTCAAACTGGGCACCGCATGATGTCATGGGTAAACTGTGTGTTATGAAGGCTGGTGAATGACTGTAGATTTGTGATTGTTTGTCAGTTTCTTCTAGAGTTTCTGCTGGAGATCAAACTCTTCAGATCCATCATGGAGAACAAACACACTTCTGGAGATGAGTATTTGCTTCCAGGGTGCAGGTATTAGCCCTACACATTACATTTTCATATGATTACTTTTACAAGACATAATTGTTACTCTGTTTGTTGTGGTTTTAATCTCTGTCAGATAAGTTAACACACACAGAGAATGTTTTTCTACAAACAAAATGAAAATTATTATAAGTCTGTGTAAAGAGTGTTTTTATTGATTAATTGTTGATTAATACCTGGTTTGTTAAACAGTGTGTGCAGTGCTGAACTTCAGTCTTCTCTGTTTTAGTTTAGTTCATCAGAAGAGAGCAGAAGTAGAGCTCAGCTGTGTGTCTCTGAAAAGTGACTGGTCTATGAATGTACCAGTAACATTTAAAAGTGAAAACACACGTCCTGCTCTCAGGTAGATCATCTCTACACGCACACATGATTATACTACAGCATTTATATGATCACGTGTTTTCTAAAAGAGATCAGAAATAATTCTTTATTCTTACAGTCCAGTGAAGACACTTTATTACAATTAAAAAAATACAAGTAAATGAATTAGTATTTTTTATATTAAATTAATCAGGTGATTTGTTTTGCCTTTGGCATTTTGTACAAGAATTGAAAAAGAGAGTTTTGATAATTGATTGAGTTTATTTCCTCAATCATACTTTTATTTGAACTTTGATGCTGCTATGAATATAAATTTATGTTATCTATTATATATAAATGTTTCATATTCAAGGCTCAAGTTTCTGTAGTTTCACTGTGTAATAAAACGGACTGAAAATGGAACATATATATTTTCTAGGCCAATATTACTAGGAACCGCAGACATCAAAAACATTGTGCTGTGCTCATATATGCTAGCTGATCAGCAGATTTGCTGGCAGCAGTTTTTATAATTGACATTTTTAGAGTTGGCCTGTTCATTCAGTCATGTTAGATGATGGTAAATTAACTTGGCTTGCTGTCCGCAAAGTCTGGACTTGAGCTATGCAGACAAATCCCCAATGAGCACTGTTAATTTGACAGCAAATTTTTATTTAGTTTTAGTCTTAGTCTTTTGATTAAAACTCCATTTTAGTTTTAGTCATATTTTAGTCTTCTTAGTGATTTTAGTTTTAATCGACTAAATTCCATACAATTTAAGTTGACAAAATCTACTCTAGACTTAGTTGACTAAAATATATTTGGTTTAATTTAAGTGTAATTTAATTTAAATATTGTATACATTTATTTATACAAAATATTCTAACTTAAAATGAAATAAAAGCTTTTCCAACGCAGGGCTCCTGGTAGTACCTAGAATAGCAAAGTCGAGTAAAGGAGGTCGAGCCTTCTCATTTATGGCTCCAAAACTCTGGAATAGCCTTCCCGATAATGTCCGAGGCTCAGACACACTCTCTCAGTTTAAAAGTAGATTAAAGACTTTTCTTTTTAGTAAAGCATACACTCAATGCGTCGCATAATGGTATGGTGTATTGTGTACTCCTCCTGTCTTAATACACCAGCCACAGTGTTAGAAACTCTCAAATGCTTTACATATTTGTTATATAACTGCTATTTTCATCCATAACAATCCTTTTCTTTCTGGTTTAAATACACTATGAACAGCAGCTACGCTAAATATTTTCTTTATTTTCTACTTCCACCTGGGGATACTCATCCCGAGGCCCCTACAGATTTGCAGCGCCGTCGATGCGATCCTAGACCTCTGAAGAGATGATCCGAAGGTATCCTGGACCAGGTCGTATCCCGAGCTGATACCGTGTTGGCCATGGAGGAATGGAGCGCATGAGACTGATTCCTGAAAGGCTACAGTGATGAACAAATCTAGGTTTGATCCTGTGGGCCAGCCTAACCTCCCGCTGTTGCCCTACCCACACCTGCAGCTTACACGATGAATGTCCAGCTTCTCCAGCCCGGCGCCTAGACTGCAGCTCCACATAGGAAGTTTGGCCAGAGGAAAATGACCGTGCCTAACAGAGCCTGATCTCTCTCGAGGTTTTTTTTTTTTTTCCTTCACTTCGTCAATTGGTGAAGTTTTTTCCTCCACTGTTGCCGCTGGCCCGCTCGGATCGGGACTTGTGGAGCTGCGCTTCGGTGGATTTGCTCTTCAGTGTTTGAACTTTCAGCAGTGAAACTTAAACCACACTGAACTGAACTAAACTCTAAAATCTGGACTTTAATTGAACATGTTAAGCTGCTTTGACACAATCTAAATTGTACAAAGCGCTATATAAATAAACTTGAATTGAATTGAATGGTGGCAGCTTGGTGGCTCAGTGGTTAGCACTGCAAGAAGGTCGCTGGTTCGAGTCCCAGCTAGGTCAATTGGCATTTCTGTGTGGAGTTTGCATGTTCTCCCCGTGTTGGCATGGGTTTCCTCCAGGTGCTACGGTTTTCCCCACAACTCATGCAAGACATGCAGTTTAGGTGAATTGGATGAACTAAATTGACCATAGTGTGTGTGTGTGTGTGTGTGTGTGTGTGTGTGTGTGTGTGTGTGTGTGTGTGTGTGTGTGTGTGTGTGTGTGTGTGTGTGTGTGTGTGTGTGTGTGTGTGTGTGTGTGTGTGTGTGTGTGTGTGTGTGTGTGTGTGTGTGTGTGTAAATACGAGAGTGTATAGGTGTTTCCCTCTACTGGGTTGCGGCTGGAAGCATATCTGCCACAGTCACACTATACATTGAACGCGAAATTCTGTTGCACAGCACTGCGAAAAAGGGCAGGATTAAACAAGTTGATTAGACTTTAAAAAAAAGTGAGCGATTGGTCCATATTTTAATCTTTTGATCTTCTATTTGTCTCACACAGTCACGTGATGCAATTTCGCAGGTCAGAGTTCAATAAAGAAAGAACTTTGCAATGCAGTGAACTGCGAAATTATGTGTTGGCAATCAATCCACATGTATGAACAGTAGCCATCTGAAAATGCAGGATTGTGCAATTATTTAGCAAACCCTTTATTTCAACGTGGTAAACAACTAGTCTTTTTAACCAGTCTGTTGAACAGTTTGAAGCCATTAAATCTTTGAAAGGGATTAAAATAGTTTAAGTCCACTTTGCAATGTCAGCCTATACCAAGCTTTACTGTTGTAGTTGGTGTTACAGTACATGGTGCTTACCTCTATAGCGCTGAGTAAATAAGTAGAGTAATGGCACATGACAGCTCTCAGTACCATGGCTCTGTTAATTTACATAGAGGAATTCTAAAGTGAAAATGTATGTAAAAAATAAAAGTTCCCTTCACTTCAAGGTTATTCATTATTTTGCATGTTGAATGCGACCTGATAATTCAATTCAATTCAAGTTTATTTGTATAGCATTTTTTACAATAATTACTGTTTCAAAGCAGCTTTACAAAAGGTGCACATTATTACATTACAAGCAAATATAAGTTATTATATACAGACATCATTAACCTGCAATTTTATAACATATAGGTGATGTCTTTGTGTACATGTTTAATGAAGTGTATTTGTGTATTAAGTGTATGTGTTATCCTGGAAGTCCTCGATGGTTGGCTTCATCTCTTCACAGGTCTTGGATCCCATCAATGCCGCTGCACAATCTCTAGAGGCCTTGGGATGGGTATCCCCAGGGGAAAAATGAGAACAAAGAAAATAATTAGCGTAGCTGCTGTTTGTATTGTATTTGAACAAGATATATTAAATGTCAATGCGAAAATGAAGCACTATAAATGAAAATAGGAGTTATATAGCCAAACATAGAAACAAACATAAAAAAGCCTATAAGTATTTCTAACAAAATGTCGGGTGCATTAAAACAGGAGGAGTGTGTTCAACAGGAGGTTGTCAAGCCCACTCACCTGCATGGAGTACACTCATACATCATACCGTTATGTGATGCACTGTGGCTGTGTGGATGCTTTACTAAAAAGATACGTCTTCAAGTTTTGAACTGAGAAAGTTTGTCTGAGCCTCAGACATTGTCAGGAAGGCTATTCCAGAGTTTAAGAGCCATAAATGAGAAGGCTTTACTTCCTTTAGTAGACTTTGCTGTTCTGGGTACTATCAGAAGCCCAGAGTTTACAAATCTTAAGTGTCAAATTGGATTGTAGCGAGACAGAAGGTTGATTTAGATAAACAGGAGCTAGATTATTTAAAGCTTTATAGGTAAGAAGCAATATTTTGTAATCAATACGGAACTTAACAGGCAGCCATCGTAAGGAGGATAAAATTGGGGTGATATGATCATATTTTCTAGACCTGGTAAGAACTCTGGCAGCTGCGTTTTGTACTAGCTGAACTTTATTAATAGAGGATGCTGGGCAACCAGCGAACAGAGCATTACAGTAATCCAGCCTAGTAGTCATAAAAGCATGAGCTTTTCTGCATCTGAGATGGATAGCATGCTTTGTAGCTTAGCGATATTTCTCAGATGAAAGAAGGCATTTTTTTGTGACATGGGAGATATGATTTGCTTAAGTTGCTGTCTAATATAACCTGACTGAAACACTTTAAAAACGTTGTTCATCTGTAGAATAATTGGGCAGAAACAACTTTCTCTAGTATTTTAGACATAAATGGAAGATTTGAAATAGGCCTATAATTAGCTAAGTTGCTGGGGTCCAGTTGGGGTTTCTTAATAATAGGGTTAATAACAGCTAGCTTGAAAGGATTTGGAACATGGTCTAAAGATAAAGAAGAGTTAATAACATTAGGAAGAGGTTCTCCTACTATAGGTAACAACTCTTTCAGTAACTTAGTTGGAGTTGGGTCTAACATACATGTAGCTGGTTTATAAGTGGAGATTATAGTGCTTCAGTATTATTACATCCTTACAGACCCAAGAATTAGTCGCACATCGCTGAATGATGTCCTGAATGAAGCAGTTTTTGTGTTGTGGTTCACTATAAATGGCTGTTGTCATGACGATCACAGCAGACGCAGACTGAATCTAGTGCGAGTTAGATCAGGGGTAATAGCTAAACTGTAGATGCAGACCAAATTAAACACATGAGGAAACAACTCCTAAAATGAATGCCATGATCAAATGAATTTAAGACTTACCGAATGAATAACTTTTAATGTACAAACTAACAAAGTAAACTCTCTAAAGGTCAGCGAGAGTATAGACCGTTTCAGTTACGCAAAAACACACACTCAGGTAAATAAAAAAGATCAAGTTTACCTTTGCATGAATTTCAGGATGAATCCCTGGCATGCTGATGGCGCTTTAGATATGTTGTTTCTATCAGCTATTTCCTCCCCATACAGTTTACGGTCTTTTTGTCTTGACATCAAACGTGAATCTTCTTTTTCTCTCAGCTGTTGCTATTTCATTATAGTTTAATCTGACAGACGCCCCTGTGGAAGATGATGTAATCGCATCCCGTGTCTACTGTGGACCATTTACTTTTCAAATGTGCATGTGTGCTTTACGCATCACACACCAAGATGAATTCTGATTGGATATTTTCCAAAAAACGTCCCTCAATCAAATCTCATTTTTATTAGTCAATAAAAATTCTGTATATTTTTATTATAGTTGTCCTCATCATCACGTCATTTTTATTTAGTTTTCATCTCGTTTTCATCTGTAGAAACTTGTTTGTCATGAAAATTATGACGAAAAATTTTCTGCAACGAAATTAACACTGCCAATGAGTGAACTTCTGAAGACTGAGTGATTAGAAGGAGGATAAGAGGAGCTGCTAGATGAGGAAATAATAGTCAGCTGACAATGCAGTGGCTGCTGCTTATTTTTATCTTAATAAAGTGGAACATTATTACAGTACTGTTATTGAAATCCTGAACCCAGAAAGCAAACGCTTGTACGATCAGTAGATTATTGTGTGAAACAAAAACTATATTCAGTCAGAAAGTGAGCTAAAAGATTTAGACAGCAGAGATGATAAAGAATTATTATTTTTCTTATTGATGGTAAAACATTTAATTTACGTGAAAACTATAGATAGTAAAAATACCAGATTTAGTGCAACATGAAAACATAACATTATACAATAAAAGAAAATAGTATCGAAAGTGTCAATATTTCTAGCTGAACGGTTAAATCTAGGATCTTTTGTCCTCATGTTTGTGGTCTCTCACATTTTGATCTCAAAAGATTTGATCATTGTCTTTTATTGTGCATCCAGCATAATTGTAATTATCCTGTCTCATGGTATCAGATTATTCATGGACTACATTTAATGAATTACAAGTACTGTTCAATGTTACACCATTTTGACCAGTAGATGACATCAGTGTGTTTTATTTAAAGTGCTTTACAATAGAGCTATGAGAGTCATTTGAAGATTGAAGTCGGTTCTTGCTGATCTGGGACAGTTTCTGCATGACTTTAGTTTGCTTCTGGATTAAATGTGTATTGTGTCTCAGCTGTTTCAGTGAAAAACACACATAGTTTTACTAGAGGATCTTCACACTC
>CAIGQW010053469.1:0-18498 GCA_903798125.1 Danio choprae
AGTCCACATGCGCTAAGCGATTCTTTTTGTAGAGTGAACTAGGTAAATCTGAGATGCAAATTCACAATAAAAGTCTTTACAAAAGTCATACACTACGGGCAATTTAGCTTACCCAATTCACCTATAGCGCATGTCTTTGGACTTGTGGGGGAAACCGGAGCACCCAGGGGAAACCCAAGCGAACACAGGGAGAACATGCAAACTCCACACAGAAATGCCAACTGACCCAGTGGAGGCTCGAACCAACAACCTTCTTGCTGTGATGCGACAGCGCTACCCACTGTGCCCCAGATTAATTACAAATGAATAATAATTGCAGTAGTATTTTGTTGTTGTTGTAGTTGTTGTTGTTAATTATAATGACATTAATGTTATTATTGGTGATACTATTATTTTTGTCATTGTTGTTAGAGTTAGTACTGCAAATACTGCAACCTTTATTTTTTCAAGTGAGGAGGTCTGAGATTAACTCAACTCAGAGTAACAAGTTGGCAGAAGCTTTTTTTGGGTGAACTTGCAAAGTTTTGCTCACAAAACTAATCTTTTTAACTTAAAGAAGAACATTTTGAGGAACAAAAAAAAACAAGTAATTTAAACTTTTTTCAAGTTAGATTTTTTACAGTTTGGGCTCAGGTCTGTATGGGTCGGTTGTTGGGGTTAAATGATGAATGGTTGGGTGACAGTGTGGATTGGGGTGAGGCCGGGTGAATGAGTGGGATCAGGTGGATGAATGAAAGAAAGTAGAATAACAAAATGTAATAATAATTAAATAATTATTCCAATTTACCAGAGATATCTGTCAAAATGGTAATATTTGTTTAATCCAGGGGTGTCAAACCTAATTAAACACACTTGATCAAACTAATTGAGTCCTTTAGGCTTATTTGAAGCAGGTTAGTGTTGGAGCAGGGTTGGAGCTAAACTCTGCAGAGCTGTGGCCCTCCAGGATCACAGGGGGTTTACACACCCCTGGTTTAAACATTTCTGTGTAATTGTTGTGCATTTTAATTTATAATTTATCTACCAAGGAAAACCTTTCCTCTATTCAATCTCTGTAGTTCTCATTAACCCATGTCGTAATTACTAATTTCTCTCTCACTTTGGTGTGGCAGGAGGCATGAGAGAGCAAGAGCTAAAGGAGATTAAGCTGCATGGCGTGAGCACAGTCGGCCTAAAGAACATCATCGTGTTCATCTACACATCTCAACTGAGCCTGAGTCTTGGCACCCTTCAGGACACGCTAGAGGCGGCGAGCTTCCTCCAGGTGCTTCCCGTTCTCAACTTCTGCAACCAGCTACTCAGCAGTGAGGTACACACTCTTAGGATGCGGCATTCATTCTTTCATTGCTTTAATTATTCATATGAGCTCTTTAATGGCGACACATTTTTCTGCATGGCAGATCACTATCGAAAACTGTGTGGAAGTAGAGCGCATAGCCAAAGATCTTCTTCTGGAAGATGTCCAAAAACACATCCACACGTTTGTGTGTGAGAACTTCTCGATGCTGATGCAGAGCGGCCGCCTTCTGCAGTTGTCCGAGGCAAGCATGACCTTCGCCCTCTCCAGCAACTCTCTGAGGGGTCTCTCTGAGATGGAGCTGTACCGCATCGCCCGTGCCTGGCTGTCCCACAAACCCACCGAACGACGTTCTGCTGCCTACTCCCTGATGCGCCACATCCGCTTCCCTCTGATGTCCCCTGCTGAGCTCCTCCAGATCTCTCAGGAGGACCAGACAGAAGAAGGAGCTGCAAGCAGGAGAAAGGAAGAAGGGGAGGCCTTCATGCGATCAGACACGGCTTGTGTCAACCTTCTCCTGGAGGCCAGTAACTATCAAATGCTTCCCTTCCTTCAGCCGGCACTGCAGACGGAACGGACAAAGATTCGATCTGATTGTACACACCTGGTGGTCCTGGGTGGAGTGATGAGGCAGCAACTGGTGGTCAGCAAAGAGCTCAAACTTTATGATAAAGAAGACGGAGGCTCCTGGAGGGCCCTGCAGCCTATGGAGGTGCCACGTTACCAGCACGGAGTGGCTCTTCTAGGAGGATTTCTTTACATTGTGGGAGGTCAGAGCACTTACGACACCAAGGGTAAGACAGCTGTGGACAGTGCGTACAGGTATGATCCTCGCTTTGACCGCTGGTTGCAGGTGGCCTCTCTGAATGAGAAGAGGACGTTCTTCCATCTCAGTGCTCTCAAGGGCAAGCTCTATGCAGTCGGAGGGAGAAATGCAACTGGGGAGATTGGTAAGGACGTGTTTTAATGATTACACTGTACAAAATACATCCCCAAAATAAAAATTCTGACTTTGTTTACTCTCCCAAACCAATATGTTTGTTCACCTTCAGAACACAAGTGAAGATGTTTTTAATCAAATCTGACAGATTTCTGTCACTCCATAAAAAGTCTGTTCGCGCAAAACTGACACCACTTTCATAAGAAGATTTGAATAAAGCACTTAAGTTCAAATATTCTGAAGAGACTTTATATAGTGACCAGATTTAATTTAGGATGTTGTTTACTTAATGGGATTGTTCACCTCAAAATTGTGTCATTATTTACTCATGATCTACTTGTTCCATCCTGTTTGAGGTTGAACACAAAACCAGTTATCTTGGAAAATGTTTGAAATTTTTAGCCATTGATCCTCTTAGAAAATTTGTCCTACTATGAGTGTGTTTTCAAAAATTAAAATGAATAATAGCTAAATTCATATGGAGTTATTTTTTAATCTCTTTAATATTTTAAAAGTGTCAGAATTTCTGGACTCAATTGAGAGACTTTATTAGTTTTTATAAAAAAATGTCTTGATTTGTGTTTCAAAATTGAACAAATTCCTCATGGGACTGACATAATGGTGAGTTCACGAAGACAGAAGTTTTATCTTTACTCCTTTAAACTGCTGTGAAAAAGGAAAGAAAATAAAGAGCATATGTAAGATCTAAAAGACTCTTTCAGTCTAAGAGATTATTCATGACCTATATGTACTGTATCTCCTTTCTGGAAGAAAAATATGAGAAAAAAAACAAACTCTTTGTCGTTCAGATTCGGTGGAGTGCTACAACTTGAACAAGAACGAGTGGACTTTAGTTGCCCCAATGAGTGAACCGCACTATGGACATGCTGGCACAGTGCATGGAAGTCTGATGTATGTGTCAGGTGAGTATTCATTCTGTTTTAAGAAAAAGGTGAAATCAGTTTGATGTTAATGTGTGTAGTTGTGCATTAATCTGCTAACATCTGCCCTAAATAATAAGGAAAGATTTTGTAAACTAATAAAATGTGGCTCACGAATGTGCTCTTAATCCACTACAGTCCTCTGCATGAGACTAATGAATGCACTGCACAAGCATTCTTTTATTACTCACAAAAAAAGGGAAATCACTTTGTGGTGGTCTCTTAGCAACTTCGCAACCCTCACCTAATGGTGAAGTTTCTGGAACAAGAATTGAAAGTAAAATGAAGCAGATATCCAGGAAACAGAGCTCTGTCAAGCTGAACTGGGTCACTCTTCTGAGGTTAGGACAGTCTAAAAAAGGCCACAGCAGGCCGCTTGTGAATCTTTGCGAATGTTTCTGCTTGATGAATCACCAAGTATTTAAACATGATCTAAAAAAAATGAAATTTAAAGCGAAAAAAGGAACATGAGGTAATGGAAAGATAAAAATAATTGGCACTTTGGAATTATTTTCACCAGAACAAGTATAAAAAGGGATGCAAAAGTGTCAATGAAGATGATGTTTTAATGTTTTATTTAGAAAAAGAACATGTGATGATGTGTGAACATCAAGCTAAACATTGCATTGCAATCAATTTACAATTGCATTTTTTTTAATCAAAATTGTTTTAGCAAAGCAAGTGGAAATATTTAAAAAAATTTATTATAAAATATATATAAATAATTGTTTATTGTTAGATTAAACGCTAAACATATAATTAGAACTATTAAAACTGACATTTTACATCATTCTTTAAAAATATCATCAGCACTGTCATTTTCACCACAAAATACTATTACATGTGATGACATGTCAGAAAAAATAATTGATGGGAATTTTTACAACATTTTCAGATCTCAGCTGTGTTTCAAGTTTAAAAACCATAAAGATATCAAAAGAATAGTAATCCATTTAAGCATTTAAAGGGAAAAACGCATGTTGTTATCTTACAAATGCTTATCTAACACAAACTTACTGTGTTTGGCGAAGTTAGTGGCTTCTGCATTTCATATTGTTTTCCATTGTCTCTTTTTGCATTAAAAGATTAGAAAAGCCTAAGGCATCTGCATCACAGATCCTCAAAAATTCACCCAAAAATATAAATTAAAATCGGTTATTAACTACCCATTATGTCGTTGAAATCCCCTGAGACCTTTGTTTTGGGGTAAACAAACAAACCAGATTACTTAAGCACGTCTTAATGCCAATTGTAAACAAATTGCCAGTTGCATAAACATAGCCATCATGTTAAGACTCGATATTATGAACTGCTTTGATCAACTAGTTGTTACAGTCATGGAGTAATCAATCAAAAAAAAATATGCTTTAGGGTTTTATAACCCTTAAAAAATCTGATTAATTCAGAACATTTAATTAAAACATTTAATTTCAGTTTTGCCTTTTTTGTAGCTCAGCAATTAAACAAACAAATAGTTATGTTAAATTAGACATGACGATCTCTGTTTGAGGGATTCTCTGATCTCTTCTCTTATTGGTTGGCCGTCCAAATCAAAGGTCACCACAGGCCAAGTTTGGGCATCTCTGCTCTAAGCAATTCATGCCAGCCAGCTGCCCTTAGATACTATCTTAGAAACCAGCTAACTATAGATAACAGGAGCCTAGATTTGTCATCGCACAATTTGTTTTGAAAGTCACTAAATCTAATGACAAAACACTAAAATGGCACTGCTAACCACATAAGTAACAGTGAATAATATATTTTTAAATATAAGTTGATGAACGATAAAAACATTGGCAGCCAGTCAGGATCCATCCTGCTTTTAAAGAACACATTATTTAAAGTGGCAGATTAAAACTGCAGCACACACTTAATATAAGGATTATCTGCTTTTGTGATTCAGTTAATATAAAGTTATGAATGCTTGATGTGAACTGGCCTAAGCAAACGTCCTTTGCTTAAGCCTCCAAACCACATCCTCTCTGCTGATTTGTGTTTGTTTCTGCAAAAACTCACAAGCTTGCTTTAAAAAAAAGAAAATAAATAAATATTAATTTGTTCATCTTAACTGAGTTGAATCACCCTTTGTACTGTCAGGCGGGATCACAAGAGATGCTTTCCAGAAGGAGCTGCTGTGTTATGACCCTGACAGAGACGTGTGGAGCAGGCGGGCAGACATGATGGAGCTCCGTGGTCTCCACTGCATGTGCACCGTGGGCGAGCGCCTCTACGTCATGGGTGGAAACCACTTCCGGGGCACGAATGACTATGATGATGTGCTCAGCTGTGAGTTTTACAGCCCTGACACTGACCAGTGGACAGCTGTGGCGCCAATGCCTCGAGGTCAGAGCGATGTGGGGGTGGCCGTCTTCGAGGAGCGCATCTATGTGGTGGGCGGTTACTCCTGGAACAGCAGGTGCATGGTGGACATCGTGCAGTGTTATGACCCAGAGAAAGATGAGTGGGAGAAGGCATTCAGTCTGCTGGAGCCTCTCGGAGGAATTCGGGCCTGCACAATGACTGTTCATTGTCCACCGGGTTCCACAGATGAGACTGACATACAAGAGTGTCCTCTTTCAACATCCAAATGATTCTTATTTGCCCTTTATGCATAGGATAGTGAATCTGCTTTCACATTTCTAGTGATGAGTGTTTTCAAAAACAGATTTGATGGATGAATTATTGTGCATGCCACTTTATTGAAGTCGGACCTGGAGTGAGAGAAAACTATATGCTTGTTTTAAAAAAACAGTCAGTGAGTGTACTGCTATATTTGTAAATTATGCTTTTTAATGCCTCGTGCCATCTTTTGCTTTTTATACACTTTGCAAAAATAAACTTTTTAAAAATAAATTTGTGTTTGGTACCTTTTTATATACATTTAACTAAAAATGTTGTAATGACAGGACATTTTGCTATGCCATCACAAGAATAAATACATTTCATTATTTACATAATCTCTCAGCAGGCACTTTTATCCAAAGCGACTTACAAATGAGGACAATACAAATAATCAAATTAGCAAAAAATCAATATCATGTAAATAATATAAAAAATCCCTGTTAGTGTAATTCACTAATTTATTTATTCACCATTAGTAGTTCATCATTAACTAATGCATTATTAAAATACAAAGTCATGCTTGTTAACATTAGTTAATGCACTATGAGTTAACATGAACTAACAATGAACAACTGTTTTTTATGAACTAACATTAACTAACATGAACAAATACTGTATTAAATGTATTGTTAATTGTTGGTTCATGTTAGTAAATGCACTAACTAACATGAACTAATACAACCTTATTGTAAAGTGTTACCAAATAATGCACCTTGCTGAATTCACTGACTGGTTGCCTATTCCTAACTACACCTCCTAATCCTAACCTTACCTCCACACCTAATTTCAACCCCACCCTATATGAGGGGAGGCAGGGGAGTGTTTTCAGCAGAGCCTTCATTCATATGTGTAATCTCGAGGTCACCTACATGTGCTTTACCAGGGAGCTGATGGGGAATAACCGAGTCGCAAATATGCAAATATGCTCTAAAATATATTACTATTGTATGAGCTATTAGATATGCCCATGTCATTTACACACACACATTCCCCCTCTGTCTGTCTGTGATTGATTCAGTGCAGGACTAGATCTAACGTGGCATAACTGACTAATATTCAGACAAATATTGATGTTGAATTCATTCTAAACTAGTTTTAACTTGTTCATAAATTGGCAAATGACCACACAATTAGCAGGATAATCAACGTCTTGCCTTGTGTTAAGGTGATTCTTTGCCATGCATTTAAAATCCATTAAAATACACACACAAACACTTGTACAGCTATCTTTATGGGGACTTCCCTTAGACGTAATGATTTTTATACTGTACAGACTGTCTATTCTATGCCCCTACCCTCACAGGAAACAATCTGATTTTTACATTTTCAAAATACTTTATTCTGTGTGATTTATGAGCCGTTTTCCTCATGGGGACATTTATTTGATCATTGTTTGCTGGTATTTCTATACTTGTGGTATACAGTTGATCCACATAGTGTAAGGAATGCAAGGTAGGGAAGAGCAGAGATGAAAGTAACGTGGGACGAAAGTAACAAAGTGATTTTCTCGAAGCCCTGACAACATTTGCTTTCCAGGCTATAACAGCACATTCAGCATGCAACCCTTGATGGAGCTGCCAAATATCATGTGATATTGGGACCATGTGCTGCAGTTAGCTCCAAATTTCTGTTTTTAAGTGCAAATGTAAATTATTGTAGCGACTCTTTTTTTCAGTTGTGTTTCACTTTTCAAGCATCACAGTAATGATCAGTCTACAGATTATTTAGTGCAATAACACATCCTTAAGTTTGCAATGTCTGAGTTTTTCAGTTTAAAAGTAAATCAGGTTTAAAGGGCAAGAGTTATTGATGTCCCACTGCTAATAGCCATACCTTATTTTTCACTTCCACATTAGAGTTTGCAGTGTTTGGATTCAGATGTTTTAAAAAATGTATGCATATTGCCAATAAAAACAAAAAAAATGTAATCATAAATTGTAGAAGCTGTTAGCATTTTGCATTGCTGGATTGCTTTTGAAACATTTGATGGAACTGAAATTAAAAATGAAAATGTCGTTTAATGTTTTTTGCAAAAATAAAGGACAAAATGTGTTTGCAGTTAACATAAACAAGGTCATAGTCCGATATATTTAAAATAAGCAAGATTAAGCCAGTAAATCTAGCTTATACTGTTGTTTTACTTTTGACCCACCCATGTGTTACTTTCGTCCCTGCTGACGGGGTCAAAAGTAACAATGTGCAACTTTTGTTGAAAGTGAAGTTATATTGGAGTTGTTCTACATTAATACAAAATAACAACTGATTTTGATGGACCACTTGTCAGGCTCTGGTTGAGGGACATGAAGGCACGAGGACGTAACAAACACTTACTCCATACACGGGTACAGGAAGAAACAGGAAACTCAGGAAGGACATGGGGGTGACGACAGCATGGACGGAACGACACGTAGACAATACATCAGGCCATAGACACTACAATACCGGACAATGAATGGTACAAACTGAGGGGTATAAATACAAGAGGGATAATGGGACAGATGATAAACAGGGGTGAACACAGGTGAAACTAATGAACACTAAAAACAGCGGGAAAACAGAACAAAGGAATCACATGATGACGACAAGATGACATGGAACACAACAACAGAACAGACACCTGACACCACTGTTGTGAGTTAGTAACCACAGCAAAAATATATTTCTGCTAAAAACATTATCTTTTAAAATTACGTTTTTATGAAAAATGTTACTTTCGTCCCCGCTCTCCCCTACACACTCTCTAATAAGCAGATTGCTGACTCGCACCTTGACACTGATTCTCAACTCTGGTGGCATTGAGACTGTCCTTGGCAGATAGCAAGCCTTAAAAACACACACCTCTGAGTTCTCCAATCTCTGCTCACTCGAACAATTTCACTCACTCGAGTGGCAAAACTCAGCAGTGAATTGGCATTGCTGGCAGTTTCCATGGCTCTTTCAGGAGAAGTGTGTGTGGTAACGGGAGCCTGTGGGTTTCTGGGAGAAAGGCTGGTGCGACTGTTACTGAAGGAGGAAAAGCTTGCTGAGATCCGACTGCTGGATAGAAACATCCGCTCTGAGCTAATACAGTCTCTTGATGGTTAGTGGATAATTCCATTACAGTATTTCTCATCTATCCATTTTTTAATGTATTGTATGTACCAGTGGTGCGTACAGAAATTTGGAAAAGTTTGAAGTTGATTTCACTTTTTAAAAAGATTTTCAGTTATTTGGAGTTTGAAACACTGGTTTGTAGATCTTCTGACTACTTATAAATGTAATTCTTTGTGTGTACTGGTGGATGAATGAGGTTATCTGTTATTATGTGTGAATGAGGAAGTGTGTGGGTGTTTGTTGTGTGCTGGGTTGCGGCTGGAAGAGCATTCGCTGCATTAAAAAAAAACAAATGACAGAGTAATTAGCGGTTCATTCCGCTGTGGCAAGCTCTGATAAATCAGGGACTAAACCGAAGAAAAGAGAGTAGTTAATTAATTACTGTTTGTTGACATTCATCTTCCTGTTTTGCACTTCAAATCAGTCACTGCTTGAGAAAATAAAAATACAGTTGATGTAAGATGTTAACAGGACCTTTTTTCTAATCTCGTTTTACACATGAATTAAGGCAATAAATACATTTCTGTGAATCTGCTGTTTCTCTGTGTGCTCAGACTGCCGGGGAGAGACTAAAGTGAGTGTTTTTGAGGGCGATATCAGGAATCGTGAGCTACTGAGGAGAGCTTGTAAAGGAGCAGCACTTGTGTTTCACACTGCGTCTCTCATTGATGTCATTGGAGCAGTTGAATACAGTGAATTATATGGAGTTAATGTCAAAGGTAAGTATCTTTGGCACAAAACCAAACAAAACTAATTGAGCTATAAGGGAAAAATAAAAAAAATCAAATAATAATATTACAACATGGCGATAAATAGATTATTTTAATTCTTATTGGATTATTTTAATTATTTACAGCGAAATTACTAAACATAAACATATGCCTGATGGGCTCATTCATAAACTAAGTGGGATACTCAGTTTGATCTTAGGTTTTATATTGGAGTCTGAAAAAAATATATAAAGTAAAATGTTCTCTCACCAGTCCCGATATGTTTAATTTTTTTATTTAGCAAAAATAAATAGGTATTAAACTGCAAATTTGATTTTTGAAACACACACATACACTGTATATATATATATACAGGGTACACGGATACACGGTACACATATATATACGGTCCGTGTACTCGCGTATAATTGGTTTTCTCGTTTTTGCTTTCAAAACGGAAAACCGAACGAACGGCTCGTTTGTGCCAAATGTGAACCTTCTCGTGAACATTAATATTTTGTTTTACCAAAAATATTTATTTTTGTTTTCGTCACATCTTGTTCTTACACACAAAATGAAAATGCGATGAAACCAAAAGGAATAATACGGCTTTCAAATGTGTTCTCTGTACACGCCCCCTCTCCGCTGATTGGTCGACCAAACATCAAACCGTGCCGTCATCAGCTGTTTCTCGGTTTTGCAACGTTCCCTTTTAATAACTAGAAAAGTGATCGATTTTTTGGGATATTATGATAATTATTTCGGTAACGTCATTGATGCACAAGTCTTTCCTCTGTAGTTGTTTATCTTATGTAATTTACATTAGTGTGTTTCTTTTGGTTATTATTCTGAAATGCAGGATATACTGGAAAGTTAAAAGTGCTGTTGTTTCGGTGATTAGAAGTACTTATTTAACATGCCATTTTGAAAAACATCGTTACATGAAATGGGCATAAAGTAAGAACTGAGTACCTCATTTGACCTTATGTACTCTCCAAGTGACTGACAGTAGTGATAAAAACTTTACAAAAAGCAACACACAGCATGCCCAACCTATGGGTATTATTTAATAGTCATTATAACATAAAATAGGAAGTGCTTTCTCAACTAAGAACAGATCAAATCCCTGAAATAACACGTGGAATAATAAAGCCAGAGAGATGAAGAGTATTTTTACAGTATTTATTTACATCAATCAAATGTCAGTTTGCTTCTGATAGTTTTTTGCTTTGAGGTTTAGATTTTTTCCCTTGAATCTAAATTTAGCTTTAAATATATCATTCTTGTTAGTCATTAAATCAGAATAATATTGGCTGATAACAATTTAATAAGTGACTTCTATAGCTTTGTTGTGCTGCATAACGGGTAAAGCATCTGCATCTAAAGTTGAATTAGATTATAGGTGCATTTACATAACAATTAAAGCAGAACAATTTAATGGGATTCAATTCAAACATAACCTTCTGATCACAGAGGTGATTGACAACATGATAGTTGGATTGTGAAAATGCCAGCAGGCGACAGCAAGTGATTGTATTACAGACGAGTCGTTTATTTAACCGATTTGTCTGAATCAATGATTCATTCAGTAAGATTTGCTTCTGAATGGACTGAATCCAGCCGTTCGCGAATGACATAACATCACCATACTAAATATTACTGATATAACGTTACTCAGCTTATTTATTTATGCTGTTGCATAAATAATAGGCCTACACCGAAGTCTGCTGGTCACTACAAATTAATTTGCTCCATGCTGTACAATATGACACAGTTTTACCACGGATTATGAGACAAAATGTGACGAAAACTAAAATAAATATTTGTAAAAACAAAATATTTATGTGGGTGAAAAGGTTCAAATTTGGCCCAAACGAGCCGTGTGTTCGTTTTGAAAGCAAAAACGAGAAAACCAATTAAACGCGGGTACACGGACCCTGACTCACATGAAAAGCGACCAATCAGTTAGAATTGTCATGTCAGTCAGATCAGTCCTTGACTGCCACGATGGTCTGGCTATTCACGATTTCTTGATAGCGGCACCACACGGGTATTCTACTATTCTGCGTGAGCCAAACTACTAATTTTATGTGATCCTTAATTGCATTAGAAATTGCATTAGCCATTCATTCGCTTTGAGTAATTCAACTGATCAAAAAAAATGCCCATCTGGTGCAAAAGAAAATTTATATTGTTTGTTTTTCTATAACAGCGACAAAGCTGCTGCTCGAGACATGCATCCAAGAAAACGTAGCCTCCTTCATTTACACCAGCAGCATTGAGGTGGCTGGTCCCAATCCCAGCGGTGAACCAATCATCAACGGCAACGAGGACACCCCTTACTCCTCTTGCCTTAAATTCAACTACAGCAAAACCAAGCAGGAGGCTGAACAGGTTTGCCTTCAGGCCAATGGAGATTTGCTGTGTAATGGAGGTCAGCTCGCTACCTGTGCACTGAGGCCCATGTACATCTATGGGCCAGGCTGCCGATTTACTTTAGGCCACATGAGGGATGGAATCCGCAATGGAAATGTGCTGCTGCGAACCTCCCGCCGTGAGGCAAAAGTGAATCCTGTATATGTGGAAAACGCAGCCCTGGCCCATCTACAAGCAGGACGGGGCCTCAGAGATCCTCAGAAAAGGGCCGTGATGGGGGGAAACTTCTATTACATCTCAGACAACACGCCGCACGTCAGCTATTCGGACTTTAACTATGCTGTTCTGTCCCCTTTAGGCTTTGGGATACAAGAGAGGCCAATTCTGCCCTTTCCTCTCCTGTACCTTCTGTCGTTCTTCATGGAGTTGCTGCACATTGTGCTCCGACCCTTCCTGACGTTCACTCCACCCCTAAATAGGCAGCTACTGACCATGCTAAACACACCTTTTAGTTTCTCATATCAAAAGGCTCACAGGGATTTCGGCTACAGCCCTCGCTATGACTGGGAAGAGGCACGCAAATGCACTACTACTTGGTTTGGATCAGTCTTACCTGCAGAAATACGATCAATTAACTTGAAATAAACTTGCATGTTGTTTATGACGTTAACTCCCTGTTGGTTAAACGTGGCAGTATTTATTACTACAATATATTGTGATAAGGAACAAGCATGGTTCAGTTCAGTTGTGCTTTCTAAAGTAACATTAACATGACTTCTGTAACAAATGTAGCTATTTCTTACTATTGATGTTAGTTATTAAAGAGCATTAACATTTACTAATGAGACCTTATTGTTAAACATTACCTATTGTATTTGTATAAACATTTTGCAATTAAATTTGTTTGAAACATTTTTTGCTTAAAATAAAATAATAGACAAACCCTTTATTTGTGTTATTATAGCTGATAAAGGAACATTTTTTGCAGCCTGTCAATATTGTGATAATTTTTCCATGACAAAAGCTTTAACAATTATTGCAACAACAACAACAACAACAACAACAAAAGGTTATATGGCTAGGTTTTCCTTCATTAACAGTAAACTTCTATTGTTCTTTGTCAGCAGAACATGGTTTTATGCCTGAATATATTTCAGAAATGACGATTAATCAGGTTTCAATGCTATCTGCCTTTGTCTTTCTCTCTTCAGTGGTAGAAGTCTTGGCCAACGAGAGTTTACTATGAGAGAATGTTACATTTGTCAAGATTACTCTCAATACTTCCATTTGAACATTCATTCATTCATTTTCTTTTCGGCTTAGTCCCTTTATTAATCTGGGGTCGCCACAGCGGAATGAACCAGCATATGTTTTACGCAGCGGATGCCCTTCCAGCTGCAACTCATCACTGGGAAACATACACACACACACTACGGACGATTTAGCCTACCCAATTCACCTGTACCGCATGTCTTTGGACTTGTGGGGGAAACCGGAGCAGGGGGAGAACATGCAAACTCCACACAGAAATGCCAGTCTCGAACCAGCGACCTTCTTGCTATGAGGCGATCGTGCTACCCACTGCGCCACCGCGCAGCCCTCTATTTCAACAAATAAATAAATGTATAATGTGATAATTGATACATGTTTGAGTCTGTATGTATGTACTGTAGTCAACCCTTGTCTGCTGTTGTCATTCAGTGTTAGGTATTTTTTGCATTAAGCAGTAGTAAACAAAGCCTCCACCAATAGGAGGCGAAGTGAATTCTCAGCCAATTGAAACGCCGAAAAAAAAAAGATTTGGGTGTGGCGCGGTGAAACAATGTCAACAATGCCTGCTTTATTGCGATTTCATTAAACACTGAATGCGATATGATGGGCGATTATTAAAGGAATTATTCATGTCCAATTGTAAGTAAAAAAGAATGATTACTTCACAAAATGGAGACAATCCTCGTCTTTTTAAAATTATTTGGCTAAATACTGCATTTATTTTATTGCATTTATAAAACAGTAACCTTGTGAAATGCTTTCAGATTTAATGCATTTCTGTTTTATCTATATTACATTATTTCTTAATTTATATTTTGAAAAAGCATTTAAGTCGCTAGAAAAACAATAACTCCACTATGGAGACAAAAGACTGGCTTGAGTTTTATATTTAATACCAATATACAGCAAGACTGCATTTGTTTGACCAAAAATAGAGCAGAAAAAAAATCTGTGAAATGTTATTTCAATTGAACTCATCTCTGTTTTTTAAATATTCCTTTAAGAATCTTGTAACTTTTTTACATACTTTATTTTAAAGTCATTAAGTCACTGTGATGGTAAAACATACTTGCGCCACTAGATGGAGACAAGCGACTGTCTATTAAGTTTCAATAATAATACATAACACACAGAAAGGCACAGCAAGGATATATTTGTTTATTCAACACACGACAACACGGTAAATACATAATACCGTGCCAGGTTATAACAATGTTATTACAATCTAATCATGTTTTCATATATTTTAAAAAGTAATTTATTTCTTGATCCTAAGCTGATTTTTCAGCATCATGATTTCAGTCTTCAGAGTCATGATCCTTCAGAATTCAATCAAATATTCGAGTTTGCATGTTCTCCCCGTGTTGGCGTGGGTTTCCTCCGGGTGCTCCGGTTTCCTCCACAGTCCAAAGACATGCACTACAGGTGAATTGGGTAAGCTAAGTTGTCCATAGTGTATGTGCGTGAATGAGAGTGCATGGGTGTTTCCCAGTGATGGGTTGCAGCTGGAAGGGCATCCGTTCAGTAGGGTAGCCTACTGAACAAAACATGTATTACTATATTAAATGTTGAAATCATTTGTGCTGGCTATTTTTGTAGAAACAGTGATGCCTTTTTTCCAGAATTGCTCAATATAAATTCTACAATGTTACTCACCCTCCACTTGATCAAACATCTATTAGTTTCCTTCTTATGTTAAAAAAGGGACATTTTGAAAAATGCTGGAAAACCAACCTTCCACGTGTTTCAAATCTGATTGAATTTTTTTCTTCTGTTATAGTAGAAAGACAAATTAAAGAAGATATTGTAAATACAGCTGGAAGCTTAACTGATACTACTTCCATAGTATTTTCTTTCCCTACAAAAATATCAATGGCTGCTGTTTTCCAAGATTCTTCTAAATATATTTCTGTGTGTTTGACAGGGGAAAAAAGAAACTCAAAAAGGTTTGGAGCCACTTTCACTTTTCTGTAAACTATCCATTTAAGCTTTGTAAATAAATGCTGTTAACAAAAACTTTACATCAGACTATTAGCAAGATTCTATAAAGATATAGTTAAGACATGGCATAACTAATCTCTGTGTAACTAATGACTTTTTAAAAGCCCTTTTTAAAACATAAAAAAACATGTTTTGCAACTACAATATCCAGGAGAACGCTACATAGCACATGTAGCTCCAGGACAGACAGGCTTTGTTCTCAACGTTAGTTTGTATGTTTGTTCTTTGTTCTACTGTGAGCTTTGGGTTCAGTGGCTGCTGTAAATTCAGTTTTTCCAATTTTTCATGCTTCCAAGATTCAGATTATTCCTACCCTTCAAGCGTCTGACTGGGTTTTCATGGGCTCTGCTCTTGTGAAAGCAGTTTCCTGGTGTCGGAGTGTTTTGTGCTCTTATCTGAGGTGGGGCGGGGGGTTCTGCGCATGCCTGTGGGGGAAGGAGAGAGACACGTGAACAAAAGCTCCTCTACGTCACACAGGAACTCATCCAATCCTCCAATAGAGTAAGGCCTGTTTCCTTTGCATATGCTTACAGCTCCAAAACCCTACGGTAGACCTACACAATTTGCTGGTTTTCAAATTTTGAAGAATTTAAGGGTTTACAGGTTTACTACTATACAGTGACTTACTGTCACATGTACATATAAATAAGTTGAATAAGTAGGTTATCCATTTACCACATACGGGATACATACCCAGACGTCACTGGTATATATAGCAGTCCTCCAGACTCCCAGTTCGTGCTCGCTTCGGCAGCACATATACTAAAATTGGAACGATACAGAGAAGATTAGCATGGCCCCTGCGCAAAGGAACCTGATGGATCTTCTCCTTCCCCATCCTGTGGCCCCCAGCGGTCCTCTGGACTTCACGTGGCCTTGGACTGCAGGGTAGTGACCCCTGAACCCCATTGGGGTCATCTCTGGCCTTGAAGGGTGCTCATGCTTGCTGAAATTAAAGAAATGCCCAATATGGTAAAAAATCAAAGGCGGGGCTGGCAGGGTACCTGGGACTTGCATAACAAGTAGCCATGTGCTTTCTGGGGAATGACAGGTGCATATCAAGTAGCTTGTGACTGCTGTCATTGTATATCAGGGAATCAGGAATGTGTATTACGATATAACGGCATGATTTGAAAAAAAAAAAATATATATATAAATATATTACCTTTACAAAAAAGTATATTTTGTAATAAATATATTACATTATTTTCTAATATCATTGTATAATGTTTATTTACAACATAACTGAATATAACTTATTTAAATTCAATGTAAGTTAGCTAAAATGTTTTTATAATGTTTTTATAATTTTATAATCTTTTAAGTAATAAAATATTTCAATAGTTCAATAATAAAACATACTGAATTATTATATTTTACATAGTATATTGTATAGCATGTAAATGGTTTGGGCTGAAATGTTAACTGATGTCATGTCAAATTAAAACATTCAGTTTAAGAATCTTGTCAATTACATTGACCCTAATGTTCAGGTAACTTATTTTTTTAAATTAATTTATATTGAATAGCGTTTAAAATATTTAAACAACCAATTAAACAGAATATAGTACTTAAAAATATTAGGTTATAGGATATAAGAAATATTATATTAATATTAATATTTAATTAGTAATTAAAGTTTAAGAAATTATTTAAAAACACAATTAAATATATTTACAAATATTTTATGTACATAGATTTTTTGTTATATTTACATATACACATTATTTTTGGGTGTAACTGCATTTATATTTGACATTTACTTAAGTTTAATCTACAGTATAAATTTATACCATTTTTATTTTTACTGTTAGCTAAACTGTATTGTTTATAACTTGTTTATCAATAATATACAGGACCCTAATATTACCATCCTTTAAATTACACAATGAAAACATTAAAGCAACCACATGAATGTGTGTATGCAGTGTATTTTTGGAAGTTTTATTTTATTTGATCAAACAAGTCCTTTACCTCTTGTTTGCAATAAACTGATAGAAAAAAATATGTAAAGTGTAATATAAATATTGTGTGAAGTTATTGAGTCACAACAGATAAGCCACTCCTGGGATACTGTAGCTACTGAACAAATATGTAAATAAAAAGCTGAAACGTACAGAGATTAGAAAAAGAAAAATGTTTATTTACACAAAATATACAACTATTTATACTTAACATATTAGGGCTGTACAATATAGCGTCAAATTAGTTTTATTATAACAACCGTAAATGCAAATTACAAATATATAATAATAATAATAAATAATAATAAAAAAAAATAAAAAAAATAAAAATAAAAATAAAATAAAAAAATCACAAACGTATGATAAATTACATTGATTTTATAAACCACCTCCCCAGTAGTTGCTGCTCGGCTATTTGCAAGAGCGGCTCAAAGCTTAACCCAGAGCTAAAAATAAAGCTAATATCGAGACAAAAAAAGGAAAATGACAACAGCCAATCGAAGTCAGAATGTGTTGCGTAGGTGTTGTAAAGACTAAATGTTTGCACCTTGACAGTGTTTTTTAGACTGAATTAGAATTAATTACATCTGAAAAATATATTTTAACCGTTTAATATTATTAAATAAATAATTTTAAAAACACAGCTAAAAAATAAAAAATAAAAAAAATCGAAGAAATATTATTAAAATCACAATAATCAATAATAATCGCATATGTTTTTACAGTATCATACAGCCCTATAACATATACGTGTGTGTGTGTGTGTGTGTGTGTATATATACATATATATATATATATTGTGTTTTTGTGTGTGTGTGTATATATACATTATATATATATATATATATATATATATATTTTTTTTTTTTTTAACAAAATAAATATTTACAACAAAATGTACAAAGTTGGTCTTCTTTATAGTCTATTTTGTCTCTCCTTTAACTTCCTCCATCCACTGCGCCACAGTTTTCCCAGAAGCCTTTGCACAAAAGTGGACCCCTCTGAACTGGCTGTGGCCAAATTCTTTAGTTTTTGGCTGGCCACACTTTTGGCATAGGAACTGCTGAGGTGCTTGTCTTTTACGGGGATTCAAACCTTGAGCTGCTGCTGCAGCGGCTGCCTCCGCCAACTTCTTCCGCCGCCACGCTGTGGTCTTTGGCACCCTCTTTTCATCTGGCGCTGCAACTGGTACATGTACTCCAACAACAGGAACAGGCACAGCGCCAGCAGGAACATGAACAGGCGCAGCACCAGCAGGAACATGAACAGGCGCAGCACCAGC
>CAIGQW010053480.1:0-10039 GCA_903798125.1 Danio choprae
TGCTTTAGATTGTGCTTTTTTTCTATGTTTGACGTAGTCTCAACTAAAACATGAAGAGAGGGCGGGACATATAGTAGCCCCTCCCCTTTTTAAAAACAGCTAATAGCTTTTTGTTTTAATCACAGCTCTGCCAGTGAGAGTGGTTGAGCTCAAGCACATCAAATGAGAAGCAAATGAGAATCGGCTTAAAGGGGTCGGGGCATGGCAGATGCTAGAGAGCATTTGATTGGTCAATGACAAACTATAAGTTTTGGATGTTTACATTAAGTTTAAATCTTCTAAATGCGAATTTGGTCACTGTTTTGGAGCATATCCTTAAAACGAACATACTGATACTAACATCTAAACAACTTTATTTTAATTTCACGGGACTTTTAAAGGGATAGTTCACCCAAAATGAAACTTACCTCATCACTTACTCTCTCATTTGGTTTTAAACCTTTATGAGTTACTTTAGGTATTTTAACTAATGCTGGTTGATGGCACCCATTGACTTCCGTAGTCGGGGATAAAATTACTATGGAAGTCAATGGGTCCCAGCTACCATCATTTTTCAAAATATCTTCTTTTGTGTTTAACAGATGAAAGAAACTCATTTACGTTCTAAACAAGTGAAGGGTGAGTAAAGGATGCATTTTGGGATGAACCATGGAGTAGGGTCTGTCTGCAGACTGCAAGATGGAGGCGTAACCTGTAGTAGGGGTGTAACTTGAAGTTATGGAGACCCAAATGTTAAAAATATGTTATCGGCAAGATGGCGCTGTACCCATCAGTTATTAACGTCTACACCTACTCCACACCTAAACCCAACCATCATAGTTATTAACGTCTAAACCTACCACAACCCTAAACCCAACCATCATCGTTATTAACGTCTACACCTTCCCCAAACCTAAACCCAACCATCATAGTTAACATCTACACCTTACCCAACCTAAACCCAACCATTATAGTTATTAATATACAGCCGCGAGTTGCAGAGGCTTTCATACTTGACAGTTTTTTGCAACCACAGGGGCCGACGCAGAGTAGGCTAACTGTCATGACAAAACAGATGAAGAAGTCAGCGAGTGGAGCTGCTAAATGAATGAATAAAATAATATATCAAATAAATAGGTTGTGGATAAATTTGGAGAAAACTCATGAAAACATTTGGTGAAAATGTTCTGCGGTAAGCATTTCCGCCATCTTGCCAACAACATCTCGATGTGACATCTCCCATGCTTCAATAAGCTCTCGATAACTGCAAGTTACGTCTCTAGCTTACTACAAGTTTTCGCCACCTTTATGTTGAGCCTCTCTCTTGCAGTCCGCAGACTTATACACTTGGAACTATCCCTCAGTATAAAACAATAGAAAAACCAACTTAAAAATCATAGTAAAAAAAGCTGTTTATTGAAATGCATGCACACAACAGCACAGTAAATTGTATAAGATCAGAGTCTATTGATTGTCTTCAGAGTAAATCCAAAACGGTTCGAAGATTGGCGTCTCAGTCATGAAGGTCCCTAAAAGTTAGATTCCTGTTAGAGCATAAACAGTTTAATAAACAAAAGAAATCAAATGTAATGAGCAAAATGGCCGTCTGATTTAATCACACCTGTCCGGATAGTGAGAGAGCAGCAGTGGGTCAGGAGTGCTGTGGTGAGAGTGTTCAGGAGACCAGGATCTGTGAGGACTCAGAGAGCGACGATGGGACGAGGATGAGGAGCGCATTGTGGAGGTGAGGACAGGAGAAATGGCCGCGAGACCTTGTCTGCGCAGCTCCTGAACCGCTCGCTCCCTGATAAACATAGACAGATCTCATTGTCCAGACCACAGAGAATTTACATTTACAAAGTCTGTGTGTAATGTCAGTCGCTGAGACTTTTATTTCAGTATGTTGATGTACTTTTAATTAAAACGGAATATTGAGTAGGGGGGCGGGGCTTTCTTTTTGTGCATCCTTCCCTCATAGCAAACTAATGGTAAGGACTCATTCACACTGAACGCATCTTTGCTTCTAAAAATCGGGCACTCAGGAATGGGTTTTAAAAATGCGTGATGCAATATTTTGAACATGATGTATTAACGATAATAACAGAACCATTAGAAGTGTTCACATGCTCAACAGAAATGACTGTGATTGGGCGTGAAGGTCATCAGTTCACCAAACTCACCTATGTTTACTGAGTGTAAACACAGATACAGGGACACTGGAGCGTTTTAAAGCCACGAAGATCAGCTGGTCTGTTTATAAGCTTACATGAGAACGATCCGCTGATGAATCGACTGATCTTCATGGCTGACCGCCACTCCAAACGCAGAAGCAAACGCTCAGACTGATTGACTTTTTTTTTTCAGTGGATTAACTTGTACGGATTAATTATTCACCTTAAGAATAACAATGTGAGGTAGCAAAATAAACATTGTAAATTTTGATTTCACACAGACTGTAAGTATCCCTTTATAGCTTGGGTCTCACCTTTCGAAGCGTTCAGTAGACAGATGTCTCTTGGTCATCTCCAGATCTGCCTCCAGCTGGCATGATCGTGTCTTCATTTGAGCCATTTCTCTACTCTGAGAATTCCTACAGACGTAAATAAAACAGTAGTTGGAAGGTTGAAATAAAACGAGGGAAAAAACATAAGTGTGTGTGCGAAACTCACGCTTTACTGTCAGCCATGCTAAGTTTGTCCTTGAGAATTTCTATTTCGGTCTGTCTTTCCTGAGAGGTGAGTTGAATCTGTAGCTCTTTTTCTCTTGCGGACACCAGCAGGCTTTCCAGAGTCTGGACAGACAGACGTTCACTGGTCAGCTGCTTCTGTAACAGCTCGATCTCAGAGCAGCAGGATTCCAGCTCACGCTGCACCTGCAGAAGCACATTTACAGAAGTGATGAGATATTTACACTTCAGTTTGGTTTATGAAAAATGTTTATGATAATACTAATCTACTTTAATTAGGTTAGTAAAGTTTGTTGTCAAACTTTGATGTTGGTTTGACAAAACTGCATGAATTAGCACGTTGCTAGCATGTTTCTAGAATGAATTAACATGTAGTTAGCGTGTTTTTAACATTAATTAGAATGTTGCTAGCAATAATTTGCAAGTTGCTAGCATGTTCTAGTATGTAAGAACATTGTTTATAGGAATCAGCTTGCTGTTACTAAGAATTTGCATGTTGCTAGCTTGTTTCTAACATGTTTTATAACATGAATTAGCATGTTTTTAACATTAATCAGGATGTTGCTAGCAAGAATTAGCATGCTGTTAGAATGTTTTATTGTGTTACAATATTGGCAATATGAATCAGCTTGCTGTTACTGAGAATTGACATGTTGTTAGCATGTTTCTAGCATGTTTTTATAACAAATTTGAATGTCATTAACATGTTTTTACTATTGTTCAAATGAAACAACTTGCTGTTACTGAGAATGTGCATGTTGTTAGCATGTTTCTAGTATGTTTTATAATGTGAATTACAATGTTTATAATGTTTTAACACTAGGATGTTGTTAGCAACAATTAGCATGCTGTTAGCATGTTCTAGTATGTTACAATATTAGTAATATGAATCAGCATGCTGTTACTGAAAATTAGCATTTTGCTAACATGTTTCTAGCATGAATATGCATGTTGTTAGCATGTTTTTATTATGAACACATATATTGCTAGCATGTTTCTACTATGAATTAGCATGTTACTAACATGTATTAGTATTTCAGTCCCACCCGGGTCACCATGTCTAAAAGGGAAAATTTTAAATTGTAGGTAAAAGCGAGGTCTTATTAAATATATATAGCACTTAGCTAAGGTCTAATAGCAGTAGGTGTGTTGAAAGTGAATAATGTGTGTTCTAATCCTGCTCGTGTTGCAGTTGTTGAATTGACAAGTAGGCAATACAAAAAAAAAAACATTTTCCTGGCAGACTGGTTTAATCTGAATACTCACAGCGTCTTTGCTGGCATCCAGTTTGACGCAGAGCTCTCGTGTTTTTTCCAGGTCGGCCTGCGCCTGTGTGTGCTCAGCCCGTGCCTGACACAGATCCTCTTCCATGTGAATCATCTTTCGGTTTAACTGAGACAGCTGACTAGTACAGCTCCTCTCCGCACTCAGAGCCTGGACACACAGCGACAAAACACACTTAATGAGAGACCGACTTATAACTGCACAGTACCAGAGTGAGGGGCTCTGGCAACGTGGGTTGGGCTTGATGAGCTTCAGCCTTATAGTGATTGTTTGGGCTAAAGCATTAGTTCACCCAAAAATTCCTTCATTCATTTTCCTTCGGCTTAGTCCCTGATTGAGGTCGCCACAGTGGAATGAACCGGCAACTATTCCAGCATAAGTTTTACGTAGCGGATGCCCTTCCAGCCGCAGCCCAGTACTGGGAAACACCCATACTCTCTCACATTCACACACTACGGTCAATTTTGTTTACCCAATTCACCTATAGCGCATGTCTTTGGACTGTGGGGAAAACCGGAGCACCCGGAGGAAACTCACACGAACATGAGGAGAACATGTAAACTCCACACAGAAATGGCTAAGCCAGCAACCTTCTCGCTGTAACGCAACAGTGCTAACCACTGAGCCAAATATTATAATTCTATTATTCGTTATTAATTACTAGGGATAATACCCTATAATTTAATAATTTGTGAAAAAATTCCATGTGTTCATTCCACTGTAATCATACAAAGCTCCAAAAACACTTTTGTGCACCAAAATAACTGTACAAATGACTTCAGAAATTGGTTAGCAAAGTTGTTCTTACAGTTGTTTGACACACAAAATGTTCTCATGTTCTCTTCTTACAATTACAGATGAACCACTGAAGTCACATGGAATGTTTTGACAGTAACTTTGGCTTCTTTTCTGGATTATTGCTGTCAAAGAGAATGAGAGAGCTCCCGGATTTCATCTAAAATATCTCAATTTGTCTTCTGAAGATGAATGAAGATCTCAGCAGGGTTGGAACTTCATGAGGGTAAGTAATTAACAACAAAATTTACATTTTGGTGAACTAACCCTATCTCCTGTATATTTGTTATTATTGATTAAGATCCCCATTAGACACTACCAAGGTACTTTAACCAGCAAGCATCAAGATGGCCAGCTGACCTGTTGTAGTCTGCCCTCCAGACTGTCTGCTCTTTCTTTGAGTCGAAGTATCTCCGAGTTAGCGTTGTGAAGCTCAAGACGGAGTTCGATGACTGTGGTTTCAGCGCATCTGGCCTGGTCCTCCCAGCTTTCCACCAGAAGAGACTCTTTCCTTCGAGACTCTTGCAGTTCTCTGCACTCACGCTCCTGAAGGACAGCAAATAAGATGGCCATGATGATGATGATACAAACATTTCCTCCCTAAGTTTTACCCTTGTTCCAAACCCGTTTAAAGGTCCCGTGAAATTAAAATACAGTTTTTTAGATGTTAGTTTTAGTCTGTTAGCTTTAAGGATATCTATAAGCCAGTGTGCTCCAAAACAGTGACAAAATTCGTGTTTAGAAGATATAAAACTGATTTAAACATCCAAAGCTTGCAGTTCGTCATGTCTGACTAAATGGATCAACGATTTTTTTGACATCACCTCATCAAATCTTGACCAACCAAATGGTCTCTAGTATCTGACATGCCCCACCCCCTTCAAGACACTTTGCTTTTCATTTGATGTGCTTGATCTCAACCACTCTCACTGGTAGAGCTGTGATAAAACGAAACACTATTGGCTGTTTTTTTAAAGGGGAGGGGCTACTATATGTTCCGCCCTCTCTTCATGTTTTAGTTGAGATTACGTCAAACATTGAATAAAAAATGCACATTTCAAAGCACTTCACAGGATATTTATGTTTCTTTCTTCTGTAAAACACAAAAGAAGATGTTTTGAAAAATGTTGGAAACCTGTAACCATTGACTTTCATAGTATTTGTTTTTATTACCATGGAAGTCAATGGTTACTGGTTTCCAACCTTCTTCAAAATATCTATAATAGAAAATAGAAACTCATAAAGGTTTGAGGGTGAGTAAATAGACATTTTTTGGTGAACTGTTCCTTTAAGAGACTCATCACCTTGGCAGACAGCAGATCTTCAGTACGTGAGATGTCTGCAATGTGATCTTGTACTTTTTTCTGCAAGTCCTCTATTTCCAGATTCGCTTCATCCAGCTTGAACTGTAGAGTCTGAAATGAAAGTAAACTTCAGGTCTTGGTATCTTATTTAATAGGATGCATTTGCATACAATTGTTGGGGTACAGTACCTGATTTTCTTGATGTGCTTTGTCAAGGTCGTTTCTCAGCTGACCGTTTTCTTGAGACGCTTCATCTTTGACTTTCATCATCGTGTCCATCTCTTTCTCAGAGTCTGACAACTTCCTTCTCAGAACATCCAGCTCTCTTTCTCTGCCAGATATGGTGTCCCTTAAAGCTCTGTGGACAGGACGTCACATTGTTATTACTCATTTCTCATTCATCACAGGACTGGGTGGTAAAATAATAATAACAATTATCTAAATAATATGATGTTCAATATAATGCAAATGATTAAAAAAATGTCAACAACAAAATTTGAACTTGAAATGTCAAATTTATCACAATATAATGAAAAGTGTTCAGTATCATGTAAATGTTATTTATGAATAACTATTTCTGCAACTTTCAGGAGCACAGATTAAAAAAAAACACAAAAAAACGTCAACAACAAAATCTGAACTTGAAATGTCAAATTTATCGTGATGATAATCAATATTGATTCATTTATTGTGATTGTTTTGTCCATATCGCCCACTCCTAGTATACCACAATCATAAATCATTTGAAATAAATCAAGCATTTTACATTTTTATTAATCTGACTAACACTAACATACACCACACACACACCCAAATCTACAAATGCTAATTAATGATAATACATGCACTATGTAATTGGAAAACTACACAAAATAATTAGATGAAATTCATTCATTCATTCACTTTTTCTTCGGCTTAGTCCCTGATTATCAGGGGTCGCCACAGTGGAATGAACCACCAACTATTCCTAAGTTTTACACAGCGGATGCCCTTCCAGCCGCAACCCAGTACTGGGAAACACCCATACACACTCATTCACACACACACACACACACACACACACTCATACACTACGGCCAATTTTGTTTACCCAATTCACCTATGGCACGTCTTTGGACTGTGGGGGAAACCGGAGCACCCGGAGGAAACCCACGCCAACACAAGAAGGGGAACATACAAACTCTACACAGAAATGCCAACTGGTCCAGCCGGACTCGAACCAGCAGCCTTCTTGCTGTGAGGCGACAGTGCTAACCACTGAGCCACCGTGCCGCCCTGTGTAATAATTTGCTACAAATGAAATAATAAACATGAGCTACAGTAGCGAATAACTATGACATCTAACTGTGATACATCAGCTTTAAGCTTATACCTGGATGGTGAGCATAACACGCTGCGTATTGAAAAGAAAAATCATACAGTAAGTTACATCACTGGTAACAGTCACTATGCATAAGGGTCTGTTCATCTGTCAAAATGAACAGAGAACTCACATTAGAGTCGTCTCAAGATCCTCAGCTCTCATCTTCAAACTCCTTATGGTTTTTTCCTGGAAAAAAATAATCATATCAATAAAAGTACTAACCTAAATACAGGGTTCCCACTCCCTGACTTTCAATGATTAAAAATCTGAAGGATGTGAGGACACGTTAAAGTTTATCAGATAAAATGCATGGTGAAATACGAATAAAAGTATAAAGTACAATAAGTCATTACAATATAGGACTTAAAGGCAAGCAATTAGTCAAATGTGCAGAATCAGTTTACACGTCTTTGGACTGTGGGGGAAACCGGAGCACCCGGAGAAAACCCACGCCAACACGGGGAGAACATGTAAACTCCACACAGAAATGCCAACTGGCCAAGCCAGGACTTGAACCAGCGACCTTCTTGCTGTGAGGTGACAGTGCTAACCACTGAGCCTCCGTATGACCCAAACTTCTATGATATTTCCTAATAAATAAATAGGTGTAAGCAGGTGTTGTTACATTCTCATTCAGCTGGTGATTGGCTGTGTTGATCAGATCGCTCTTCTTCTCCAGTTGTTCCTGCAGTGTGTTTCTTTGCTGGTCCAGCTGTGAGATGGTGGCCCGCAGTGTGTTCAGTTCCTCTCGCAAAACAGTTACCTGCCGCACGAGAGAGTCTCAAACACACAACAAATAGAAATGAGATTCACAACAGTGACACACAAACATCCTTAGTTCATTATACTATCATAATATTCATCCAAAATAATACACTACACATCAAATGTTTAGTTTTTTTTCCAAAGAATACTCTTATGTTCAATCAAGTTGCCATAATTTGATTAAAACAGTAGTACCTGTTATTATTATTACACTTAATATTATTTCAATCACTTTAATATTATTACACTTTAAAACTACTCTTTTCTCTTTGAATATATTGTATTGTACTGATTTTTCAGCATCATTACTCTTCAGTGAGACATAAATATTCATTCATTAGCTTTCCTTCAGCTTAGTCCCTTTATTCTTCAGTGGTCGCCACAGCGGAATGAACCACCAACTTATCTTATTTTTTCAGAAAAGTAGTATACTTATTTATTCTTTTCACAAGTTTATCAAAACTTCACCTCTGCTACTCTACAGGTAAATGGACACATCTGTTAAGTGGCAGTTCAATTATTTTAACATTGTCGTCTGGATTTCTCACCATTCATCTCATCCAGCGTTTTATTTCTGTCCTGAGAGTTTTGCAGTTCTCCAATCCTGTTGGTCAGTCTCCTCTGATTCTCACTCAGAGAACTTTCCATCTGATTATTTGACAGTCTGATATACACACACAGTTATTACTAAATATACTACTTTAAGTATTGAAATATAGATACATGCAGAATATATATATATATATATTCATTCACACACCCATTCACACTACGGCCAATTTAGCTTACCCAATTCACCTATACCGCATGTCTTTGGACTTGTGGGGGAAACCGGAACACCCGGAGGAAACCCACGCCAACACAGGGAGAACATGCAAACTCCACACAGAAACGCCAACTGACCCAGCCGAGGCTCGAACCAGCGACCTTCTTGCTGTGAGGCGAACGTGCTACCCACTGCGCCACTGTGAGGCCCTATATATATATATATTTATTATGTACCTTAGGCTGCTGCACTCATTTCTACAGCGAATCAGGTCTTCTTCACTGGCACTGAGTTTTCGGCTAAGTGTGTGCACTTCCCCCTCCAGCCCCATCATGTTCTCCCTCATCTGAGCATGTCTGCATTTCTGTTCCCCTCGCTCCTGTTCCAGCTTGCAAACACACAAATCAATGACAATAGAGCTTAACAATAACTACAGTTTATAGCATAGCATAGTACAGTACAATATAGCTAACAACATTGTTTCAAGAATTCCCATTAAGTTATAAAAGCTATTTCTAAAATCTTTCTGAAGTTTTGGTTCATTTTGGTCACTTTTTAAATGTATCAGATAAAAAAAACTTCATATGAACATTAAATTAATTTCTTCCTAAATAAAGACAATTCTATTTATATTATGTTTATAAAAATATGTTTTTGTGCTAAAGTTTTGAGAAATAACTGCATGATTCAGCATAGCACCGTGTGATTAAAAAATAATAATACAATTATTAATTATATTTATTCATTCATTTTCTTGTCAGCTTAGTCCCTTTATTAATCTGGGGTCACCACAGCGGAATGAACCGCCAGCTTATCCAGCATATGTTTTACGCAGCGGATGCCCTTCCAGCTGCAACCCATCACTGGAGAACACCTATACACACCTATTCGCACTCATGCACTACGGACAATTTTGCTTACCCAATTCCCCTATAGCGCATTTCTTTGAACTGTGGGGGAAACCAGAGCACCTGGAGGAAACCCACGCAAACACTGGGAGAACATGCAAACTCCACACAGAAATACCAACTGACCCAGCCGAGGCTCGAACCAGCGACCTTCTTGCTGTGAGGCGAGAGCGCTATCCACTGCGCCAC
>CAIGQW010053480.1:10139-25139 GCA_903798125.1 Danio choprae
TGTGTGTGTGTGTGTGTGTGTGTGTGTGTGTGTGTGTGTGTGTGTTTCAAACCCTACATTTACACATCCATTTAATTTAATTTGAATAATAATAATAATTAATCCACCTGCTGGTAGTGCATTCTGGTCTTGTCGCGTTCAGCTGTGAGCACTTTAACATTGGCCTGAGTCTCTGAGAGATGCCGCTCATGTTTGTCCAGCATGTTCTGCAGCTCATCTCTTTCTCGTAACACCCTCATCAGCTCTGAATCAAATGAGCCGCCCTTAAATAAAACAGAGAGTCAAACCAGCATTAAAAAAATAAAGGAATTAGTAATAGACAAGACACTGCAGGAGAATAGGGTTTTAAAAACGAATAGCTAACACCATATTTCCCTAATTGATATATTACATTAAGAATTGCAAACATTTTTTTTGTATTCAAAGTGTTCAAAATGTTTAAATGCATACATTTCTAGAACAAAAATCTGAAGTCAAGTCAAAACTCATGTTTCTTTTATTTAATTTTGACATATTAGACTCAATGTTTTTCAAAGACGGAATCTTTTAATCACTCCATAATTTAGAAAAATACATCAAGATTTTTTTTTTACATTGTTTTTGCGCAAATGATGAAAAATAAATCTCAAAACTGGGAAGAAGATGGAAAAAATTTGATTTTGCCTGCAGTGTCTTGACTTAATAACCTAAAATGCATTGCTGGTCATAGTACTTTAACAGGTGAGTGTCTGATGGGACTGCGGTGGGTCGATGCCCCTTTGACAGGGCTGGTGGAGCGACGAGACATCAGCATTTCTCTCCTAAATCAGAATATTGTGAAACAGAGATGAGATGAATGAAAGTGAACATTTTACGACGTAAAGAAAATTACAGATACATATGAGATACTTAATTTAAAACATTAGCCTTGCGTTTTTGGCATAAAGCAACAGCTACCTGGGCTACCTCCTTCTTTTAAATATAAGAGTCCACCGCCACAGGCTCTCTGATCCAGTTTTGACGGTTTCTGCTGCCCCCTGTTGGGTCGACAATGTTACTACAACTTAGAGAAATATTCAAATTCATATTTTATTTTTCACACACAGTCATACACATGCAGTGATATGCTTATACAACTGCCTCCCCCAAAAAATCATCAATAGGAAATAAATTCTGGAATAAGATAAAAAAATTAAATATAGAAAAGCTTTAGCTATAGAAAATAAGAAAAATATATAACATTAAAAATACTTAGCTATGCAAATATAGAAAACTTTAGCTGTAGATTTATACTATGTACAGTGAATTTGAAGAATTGACATACTATTTAAATATATATATATTATATTATTATAGCTATTATATATTATTTTGTGCTATAGGCTATGAAGACTCGTTTATTCTGTAAATTTAAGATTGAAAAAAACATATTCATACATAATGTGCCTTATTATATACAATATAATACCTTCAGTAAAATATTTGGTGCTGATGTCATAACTAATCTGACTTTCTCCCATATTCAGACATTGCGTGAAAGAAATTACGCAAATTGGTGCATATTTAAAATCTTAACGTAAGTTTTTAGAAAACTTGTAAAAAAAATTTTAATACGAGCAAAATTAATAAAATAAACTGCAAAAAAGGCGACAGAGGTTGTCATGGCAACTCAGATACTACGGTTGCACCATATAACAATTAAAATCGGTTGTTAACAAGACTATGAGGTCAAACGTATGGAGTATTTTGCTATTATTGCTATTTTATAGACTATTGATAATAGCTGCAAGCCACAGCATGCACTAAACGCGGCTTGTTTCGAAGCAGTTACTAGCGCGTAAATTCATTCACACGACAAAAAAAAGTTACGTTTAATATAAACCCGAGCGATAAAAGCTGCAAATAAATTATACAACGCAGAAAACAAAGTATTTTTGTGTAAATTCGATGTTGTTACCTCTTCTAGTGGGTCTGGTAAACGAAAGCAAGCGTGTTAAAATAAATCTCAACAAGCTCTTTACCCTGAGGGATAAACATCCACGCTGACCAATCACAACACAGCATTAAACTGTCCATCAAGAGATCAGGGAAACGACAACCAATCAGAAACCTGTATCTGCCTCCGTTTGCGTCCGTTGCCTTGACTACAAGTTGTAGTCACGTTCAGTCATTTTTAAAGTTTAGATTAAGATGGAGCAGTGAGGCGAAGTAAGGTAAATAAATAAACATAGATTTATAAATCATATAGAATAAAATAAATCATATGACTTAATTGGAGTGGCTTAAAAGCAAGCAAACACGCATAGCTGGTATTTAAAACTATAAGGAATAAGTATTCTGTAAATCAGAATATGTACAAACCTGAATGTATTAACGTTATATCACTTTGGAAATTTTATTGTACAATAATCTGATTTAGCTTGATTCTAATAATGATTTAGTTAAAATAGTAAATAAATCCGCAATATCATACATGTCGTTGGAAGGCCATCTGCTGCATAAAACATATGCCGGAATAGCTGTCGGTTCATTCCGCTGTGGTGACCCCTGATAAATAAGGGACTAAGCAGAAGGAAAATGAATGAATGAATGAATCAATAAATAATGCATTCAGCATAAATTTTGAACTTTCAGCAGTGAAATTTAAACCACACTGAACTGAACTGAACTGAACTGAACTGAACTGAACTGAACTGAACTTTACCTCTGAAATCTGGACTTTACTAGAACTATGTTAAACTGCTTTGACACAACCTACATTGTAAAAAGCGCTATATAAATAAACTTGAATTGAATTGAATAAATGTACAATTGATTAGCAACCCCACTCATTCATTCATTCATTTTCTTTTCGGCTTAGTCCCTTTATTAATCTGGGGTCGCCACAGCGGAATGAACCGCCAACTTATCCAGCATATGTTTTACGCAGCGGATGCCCTTCCAGCTACAACCCATCTCTGGGAAACATCCATACACGCCCATTCACACTCATACACTACGGACAATTTAGCTTACCCAATTCACCTATACCGCATGTCTTTGGATTTGTGGGGGAAACTGGAGCACCCGGAGGAAACCCACGCCAACACGGGGAGAACATGCAAACTCCACACAGAAATGCCAACTGACCCAGCCGAGGCTCGAACCAGCGACCTTCTTGCTGTGAGGCGAATGTGCTATCCACTGCGCCACCGTGAGGCTGATTAGCAACCCCAGAGCTTGCAAAATCTGTCTTTGTCTAATGGTTGAATCTGTCTAATGGTTTATCAGTTGTTGTTTTAAAAAAAATCAACGACACCTCTAATTGGAAATGAAATGAAAAGTATTGTTTATTTATTTGCAAGATAGAGCCTTGTAATTCCAAGCCTTTTTAATTTTAAAGGTTTCTACCTATATTTGGCCTCTTCCAAAAAGCCCTATTAATGTTACAGATTTGAGAGGATTTTTATATTGTACATTTAGGACTATTCTCACTTTCTTTTGTGAAAGAGACTTGTTCGTGTTTGCTAAATGAAATACGAAAGACTTTAAAGCCCAATAATTAACAAAAACTATTAAATATTCAGATAGAACCTTTTGCATCCAACAATGTGGCGATATGGTAGACCATTGCTGACCATAGATATCTAATATAAAGTTTTATATTACAGTTTTTCTCAATTGCTTTGGCTCAATTCTCGATTTAGATCTCTGAGCAAATAGCTTATTGTTCACTTCAGCGTGTCATTTCTTATTGATTTAAGCAAATTGCAAATGCTTTGGCGCATGTGTGCGAATAAGTACAATTGTCTGTAGTTTGGACTGACTAATTGCATATGGCTTGTTGATCAAAACTGAAGAGTCAATTCTCATTTAAACTGTAAACTCTTCACAGCTTCTCAAACATGTTTCATTGTGGAAGCCATCACACTCAAAACTATTTATTCAATTATCAGGATGTCCAAGGGCGTCACGGTGGCGCAGTGGGTAGCACGATCGCCTCACAGCAAGAAGGTCGATGGGTCAGTTGGCATTTCTGTGTGGAGTTTGCATGTTCTCCCCGTGTTCGCGTGGGTTTCCTCCGGGTGCTTTGGTTTCCCCCACAGTCCAAACACATGCGCTATAGGTGAATTGAATAAGCTAATTTGTCTGTAGTGTATGTGTGTGAAAGAGTGTGTATGGGTGTTTCCCAGTGATGGGTTGTGGCTGGAAGGGCATCCGCTGTGTAAAACATATGCTGGATAAGTTGGCGGTTCATTCCGCTGTGGCGACCCCTGATGAATAAAGGGACTAAGCCCCACCAAGAATAATTTTTTTCATGGATGATATTTTGTAGAAACATAAGAAATATGAAATATACAATACAGTAATTGAAAAAGCAAGATTGCACTTTGCATGTAATACATTTGAACACAAATAAATGTACTGTATAAATACAAATGTTCATTTATTAATTTTTTTCTATGTACTCTTCACTCTCAACAAACATACGTTTTTTTTAAAACCTTAATTTCCATGGTTGACTGTCATGGTAAAAAAACAAAACTAATCATTTTGAGCAGTGTGGCTCACACAATGACAAACAGACTTTATGTTTTGGTGGCCTTGGCCAAATTACTGACACAATAACTAGGTTTTGAAGCATGAATGAAATGTTTTGGGTGAGTAACTACATTTTGCAGACATGCAATAAAGTTCTGAAGTTCCCGCAAACAGTTTTACGATTTGCACTCATAGTTTAGAGAATGTTAAGTCTGTTTTGAAAAATGTGCCAAAACAATAGAGAAAAACTGTAATATATAGTTTTATAATGTCTATGGTGTTGACATCCACGACGGCAGGTGACAGTAAAGCGCAGGCGCGAACCCCAGCGAAGAATCACCGCCGCTCCTCGTGAACGCGCGCAGCGACAACAAATCCGCTATTAGAGGAGGACGCGCGCATAGTTTCTCCAAACAAAAAACTATTGTGCGTTTTCATGCATTTGGAGCATTTTCGCTTTTAAAATCCACGACCGGAGGATGTATAACGTAAGACTGTGATTGTACCGGGGATTCAAACATTTTACGAGCCTCTTGCGAGACTTTATATAAATAGGAAGGGGAAAAACTAGGTGTTTTACGGACCAGATTCATGAAACTCCGAGGGACAACAACAACCTCATGACTTATCCTGAAAGAGCCACACGCCGGATTTATTCACTACAAGAATAAACTGCACACCGTAGATTAATGCATTTATAATGCGTGAATGCTTTAGTTTTAAAATATAGACCACATGTCTGTGAGCCAATAATAGCCAGAACCAGTTTTTCTTTGTTTGAGCATTTGTGCGTTCAATTATTATTGAACAGCCCATGATTGGTAGTGTAACATATCAAGTTCTCAGATTTTAACGTGCAATAACGAACATGTGAACACTCAAGACTGTTTCCTGATTAGACAAGAGACTGAATAGTTTTGATTAGCCATGAAGATGCAATAAGAGCTGCGTTGCTTTACGCGCTTTTAAATACATATTGAAATAAATTCTCTGTTGCTGACCGCCCGGGAAAAGTCGTATCTGGCTATGTCCTTCTTTAATTTCCGAAAGATCTTTAAACTGGGGATAGAGAAGAAGAAGAAACAATATGATCACGTGCACAGGGACACAAACCCAGAGGAAATATGGGAGATTGTTGGAGAGCTGGGGGATGGAGCCTTTGGAAAGGTGTTCAAGGTAAAATAAAATGTTTTTTATTCCTCCCCCCCTATCTATCTATCTATCTATCTATCTATCTGTCTATCTGTCTATCTGTCTGTCTGTCTGTCTGTCTGTCTGTTTAACGTTTTATTAGTCTCTCTGTGTATTTATTTGTCTGTATACCTAATATTTAACCTGTCTGTATTTTTCTTGCATTCTACCGTCTGTGTAACGAAATCTGTCAGTTGTTCTAACATTCTATCTTTATCTCTATATCTTTATCTCTCTTTATCTCTCTCTCTCTGTCTCTCTATCCATCTCTCATTTTTGCCTGTTGGTCATTTTATTAATCATTCTATCTCTGTCTAATTAACATTATCTGTCTGTCTGTCTGCCTGTCTATTGTTCTAATATTCTAGCTATTTGTCTATTTGTAGGATGAACATATATTCTCTCTGTCTGTCTGATCTTACATTAAGTTGATCTATTTGACTGTCTATTACGCATTCATCCATTTCACTATCTGACTCTATCATTTTTTTTCATCCATCTATCCTTCCATCCATCCATCTGTCTTACTACTGTTCACACAGACAATTTATAATTGCGAAAGTTTTCTGAATTCTTAGAGATTTATGCATGACATCATCATCATCATGCACATGGTTGACACTGGCAGGACCTCATCTTACCCGGCGATCTCCAGTCTGCTTGATTGTTTTCTGGTCTTGTTCCCTTGAAAGCTTTCTCAGCCATAAGGCTTATTGTCGCTTAGGGTGATTTGGAGATTTAAGGACACAACCTCTATGCCAGGAGTGTTCCTGGAAGGCCTCTGTCTTGCAGAGATTAGCCTCAACCACTAATTGCACACCAGAACCAGCTAATCGAGGTTTTCCGACTCAATATGGCCCAATTCCAAATGACACACTTCATGTAGATTTATGCTTGTGAACTGGAAGGTGTCACGAAGAAGTGACCCCTTTGTGGGACCCCTCAATGTACACTTCTACCTATTCATTCATTAATTTTCCTTTGGCTTAGTCCCTTTATTTATCAGGGGTCGCCACAGCGGAATGAGCAACCAACTATTCCAGCATATGTTTTACACAACGGATGCCCTTCCTGTATGAGTGTGTGTGTGAATGAAAGTGTGTATGGGTGTTTCCCAGTACTGGGTTGAAGCTGGAAGAGCATCCACTGCATAAAACATAGTTTTGTGGAATAGTTGGTGGTTCATTCTGCTGTTATAAATAAGGGAGTAAGCCAAAGGGAAATGAATGAATAATTACAAGTTAAAATTTTCTCATTTAACTTTAAATTCTAAAAGTGTAATTCCTAAAATTAAAAGTGGCTAAATCGCTGATCAGATCAATATACACCCGAGTCACATAAATCTTTACATTTAGTCATTTAGTTGTTTAGCAAACGTTGTTGTTCACAGGCATTAAGGAACTCATCATAAAAGAGGCGATAATCACACCAATAAAATGAATTCACAATTCTTTTTATTATTCTAAATCATCCTGTAGTACACCGGTGGACTTTGACCTGGTTAATTTTTCACTACTGTATCGCTTTAGCCTCTAAATACTGTAGATTACCTCCCGTTTACAAAAGCCATGTGTTGGGTGCTATTGTTCAGTGACCTTCATTCCTCTGCACTCCAGAAAGACTCATTAGTATGAATGACATTGAATGGGATTTCTGCTGAACGCTGGAGTCTAATTAATAGTTTTTACCTCTAACGAGCCTGCTTTGTAGGTTGCTGAAAGAGATTATGTGTTGAATCATAAAGTTTGCATGTGCGTAAAGTCTGTATGCCACGCCTTAAGCATTAATGTCTACACAGGTGTTTAACATCAGGAGTACAGTAAAGTATAACCTAATAAACAAGGTGATTGCATTGTGTTGATAGATAGTACTATAAATAGACTTTCTGTCTTATCAGTAACAAAATATTTTTCAATGTGTGCGCGCCAACCACTTTTTTTTTTTTTAAAGATACTTAAAGGGACAGTTCATCTAAAATTTACATTTAATTTACTCATGTTCAGGCCATGGAAGATGTAGGTAACCATTTTTTTATTCAGCAAAACATTGAAGTCAGTATGAACCAGAAGCTGCTAATACTTTTATTTCAGTATGTTGATTTGTTTCAGCTGAATGGAATATTGAGTAGGGGGCGGGGTTATCTTTTTGCGCATCGATCCCTCATAGCAAACTAATGGTAAGAGGGGCGTGGTTAAGAATATTGTGGACCCCCACTTCAAACACAGAAACAAGTGGTCAAAAAACATTTTACAGGGGATTAACTTGCACGGATTAATCGCTCACTTGAAGAATAATGCCTCATTTACACTAGCAGCGACTTTGTAGCTGCCTGGCGCTCTGGATGGCGACCTGCTGCAAACGCAGGTCTGTGTAGGTCTACAGATCGGAGAATACAACCGGGTAATACTGGTGCTCCAGTTGGCTGTCGCTCAAGAAAATTGCTCGTCATTTGCATAAAGTTGAAGGATTTCAACTTTGTATCCTCGCTCGGCACGCCCACCTGGTCGCCAATGGTCGCTGTCGCTCACGTAGACGTAGGTCACCGGAAATCACTCGCTCTCCATTAAAATGAACGATCGATTTGCTGCTGCGAGTTGCTCGTAGTGTGAGTGAGGCAAAACAATGTGAGAATGTCCGTTTTGATTTCACACAGTCTTTAAAGTCCACAAGCTCTGCTTTTTTGTTTTGTTTTTTCATATTGTGACGCAGTTTCTAGAGAAATGGAATGTTAAATGAGAAAGCTGTGGTCGTGGCTTGTTTTTTTCTGCTGCGAGCTGATTGGATGAAGTAAAGTAGGCATTTCATTCAGAAAGATTGGGAAAAGGGTTTGTTTGTTGTCAAAACTGACAGCTGAAGGGGCGTGGTTTAGTGTGTTAGCCACGCCCAATACCTCAAAATCACATAATCTGAGAATTCAACTGAAAACAAACAGGAAGTGCATTTTCTTACTATAGCATACATAATACTTACTATTATGTATGTTATTTGTTACCATTATAACTAATATTAAGATTGTGAGATATAAGTGAACTTGACTTATAAGTGAACTTGGACTTGAATTTTTTTATTTCAGGCACAGAACAAGCAGACTGGTATTTGTGCTGCTGCGAAGGTGATCGACACTAAAACTGAAGATGAGCTGGAGGACTACATGGTGGAGATCGACATCTTGGCATCATGTGATCATCAAAACATCGTCAAGCTGCTCGACGCTTTTTACTTTGAGAGCAAACTGTGGGTGAGTTAGTGGGGGTTTTGTTTGTTTTATGGTAGTGTTAGACTGGTAGTATGGTGGTATTATATACAAAAAGATGCTTATACTGTTTAATAATGTGAATAAGAGATGGTTTGCTCAAAAATAGAATTGTTGAGAGTAAATCATGCCAAAAGTTTTCATTCATTCATTCATTCATTTTCCTTCGGTGTAGTCCCTTTATTTATCAAGGGTTGCCACAGCGGAATGAACGACCAACTATTCGAGCATATGTTTTACACAGCGGATGCCCTTCCAGCTTCAACCCAGTACTGGGAAACACCCATATGCTCTCACATTCACAGACATGCACTACGGCCAATTTACTTCATCCAATTCACCTTTGCAGTCCAAAGACATGCGGTGTTCACGCCAACACAGGAAGAACATCCGAACTCCACTCGAACCAGCGACCTTCTTGCTGTGAGGCGACAGTGCTAACCTCTGAGCCACCGTGCTGCCCCAAAATCTTTCTTTTTGGGTTAATTGTCAGTTTTATATTACTCATTATTACGTCATTGCTTTATACTGCATGATAATTCTTGTTATGGACTGGAAAATAGATGGAAAAGGTATTGGAGATGTCCTTGCTTGCTTCATTTTCAAGTTCTTGTTGACTTGAATAATTTCCTTCCTGCTTAGCTGAAGTTTTCCACAAGGTTGATGTGGCCTTAGAAGCTTTCTGGTCACTTCAGTCCAACGTCATTTCAGTATGTGGACTAAATTAAAATCTGGTGTGTTATTTTTAATCTTGGTTCAAATCCAAAAAGCTTCCTAAAATCCAAACAGGACATGTACTATTTTATGTTACATGTTAAAATCTGATTGACAAATAACAGTGTTTCCCCTACCATTATATTAGGGGGCGCCCCGCCCCCCTTGAAGTCACGTTAATTGTATTTTCCATATAGTGCCAGATCACAACCTCTTTTAATAAACAAGCTAAATAGCCGAATGTAATATCTTATTTACACAATGGCATGTCATTTCTGTCTCTACATGGTTGCGCGTTTACAAATTTCTGTTCTCTGAATTATGCACGGTGGAGTTCCACACAGCCACTCTCTGTTGTATGGGAATGAGAGTGCGCGCCACATCTGACAGGACCCAGGGCTCGCAAAATCCATCTACACGCTGCCCGGCGGGCCAGTGGGAGGAAAAATATAATTCAATGCTTTTACATTTTCTTACAAAGTGGATTATTATGTATGTGCTGTGGTGCTGTTACGGCAGCAATGAATCCACTTGTTGATAATAAAGGAGAAAAGCCACAATATTATCAACTACCTCCCAAATGAAGCAGTGTTTCTGTCAGTTTAATCGCCTGTTCTGTACTAAATGGGCGTCACTGAAGCACACAAACACTCGTCACTCCCTCAGAGATTGCACTGAAGATTCAGATACAGCAGTAGTCTAAATATATGATAATCATATATTTAAATCACGTTAACATGTCTCTATAGCAGCAGCATAAACAGGACATCCTGATTAGCTCACATGCCAGCTCCAAAAATGACTTCAACAAAGTATATAAAAATGGCATTTATTGAGGAACAATAAAAAAATAATCATTTATTTAAATTTTATGTTTATTATTTAGAACATTATTTCTTACCTCAGAATTGTACAGAACTGTAGAATTTAATAGGACATGTCTTTCTTTGGGTTCGTAAACAAGCCGTTTCACATCACGTTAGGCCTGTCTAAGCTATGCGAAATTAAAATATATATCTTTATGCAATATTAAGATCAAGACACGTTAGTCATTCAGAGTGTAATGAAAAAAATAACAAAGATAGAATACAACTTATAAGTCAATAAGGATAAGTTATGTCATCTGTCTACCTTTCGTGGTTATTTAACAGAATCAATAAACAATTGGCAGTCAGCTTATAAAAGGAAATGTCCGTTTATTTTTTATTTTTTTGACTTGCACTGAAAGGGATGGTTAAAGGGGCAGTTACCCAAAAATGAAAATGAACCCACGCTTTACTTACTTTACTGTACTACTAACTGTTTACTACCTGTTTGAGTTTTTATTCCCAACCCCCAAAGCTGTAAACCTAGGGGAATCACTGAATAATATATATTTATTTTAAAACATTTGTAAAATTACATAATCTGTCACCAAATTGTATTTATTTATTCATTTATTTGGGTTTATATTATTTTATTTTCTATTTTATTTATTTATTTATTTATTTATTTATTTTTATTTTATTTAATTTTACTTTATTTTTCTACTATGCAATTGTATTTTTACCATATCACCTTGATAGCTGTAAAAGCAGAGGTATAAATATTTACGTGCATCATGATTTGTTTTGGTTACAATTCAGAACGTAATTTTCCTTCAGACGAAAGGCAAATTATTATTATTTTATAATTCTTATCCTTTAGTTTTTATGCATCAATGCAGAATATATTATTTTATTTTCACAAAGACTCAATGCAGTCAATAACAAATAATAGACCACAGTCTTTTGTACGATACTAATAATTATTTTATTAGCTAATTTGACTTTGTGCCTTTTGTGAGGTCATATCCTCTATTATTTTCTCACAGTGAGATCTGACTATTTGTATTTGACCTGAGTTTATTTTTTTTCGTCTGCATCATTGTGTATTGAACAATATGTTCTGGAAGAGGTGTGCGTGTTTTACTCTGATCCTGTCGGACACCAGGAAATGGACTGACATCAGCCTCTCCCATTTCCTTATGCAGAAAGAGGACGGCTTTGATTTGGCTGGGATTCAGGGAATGTTCGAACACAATTATTTGTCAGCCATTTACAGCTTACACAGGATAAATAACACACAGCTTTCAATAATCCTATTCAGTCTTTGGCGTTAAGTGGTTTCCTTATAATGAGTAAAATTACATAACATCAATTTCAGAAGCCACTTGGATTATATTTTGCAGCTTGAAGTGACATTTTTAGGTGTTTACAAACTTCATATGTGCTGTGTTTTGTCAGTGTTCTGTCGTGTCATGTGCTGCTGTTGTCATCATGTGATCCCTTTGTTCTGTTTCCCGCCATCGTCAGTGTCCATTTGTTTCACCTGTGTTCATCCCTTGTGTCTCATTAGTTTAATCATCCCCCTAGCTATTTATACCCTTCGTGTGTATCCTTTGTTGTTTGGTATTGTATTGTCTACACCTCGTTGTCCTATTCCTTTGTATCCAGTAAGTGTTTATCAATAAATCCGTCTTTTGTTTAATATCGTGTTCCGTCTCATCATGTCTACCACCAGCGAGATGGTACATGTATAATGATTAAAGGGATAGTTCACCCAAAAATACAAATTTTGATTTCATTCATCCTTCATTTGTTCCGAACTTGTTTTTTCTGTTAAACACAAAATAAGATATTTTGAAGAATGTTGGAAAAAAACAGGCATTAATTTTCATAGTATTTGAAATAGCTTCCCCCCCCCCAACATTATACTGAATATATTGTTTTGTGTGCAACAGAAGAAAGATATTCATAAATGATGAGGAAATATAAATTATTTTGAGTGAACTATCCCTCTAACATTGCTTTCTGATATCTATTCCAGACTGTGGAGATGAATGCAAATGGAAATACACTTTTAGAGTTGGAAAGGAAGTCTCATCTTGTGAGTTTGGTCATTGTGGTCTTTGGACCGACTGACTTGCACTGTGTGGGCTACTGTGTTCTCATAGCCACCAGACAAAACCAACATCTCACCCACAGTGAAACAACACTCGCAGGCATGAATAACTGACTGTTCTGCGTCTGTATGTACACAATAGAGTAGGACCCACAAAGTTTCTTGTGCTTTTATCAGACAAGTTTAAATATTTATTAGAATATGAGGGTTTTGAGTGATTCTTATAAGAATTTCTATTTGCATGTCCATAACAGATATCTAAGCTGGTAAATACTTTATGCTGGTAAATACAAAATTTCATACAAATTCGGTAGACAGATGATTTCATTTTAAATGCGTAACTCACTGTAAAAAAGAGATTAGTTGACTACTTTAAAAAGTGAGCAAATCACCGTAACAAACTAAAAACAGTGGTAAATTATGCATTCAGAAGTCTTATGCTGTGTTCACACCAGACGTGTCTTGCTGAAATAAATCACGTTATTCGTACGTAAATAGACGCGTGAAAAGTTTGAGTTTACTCACTTCACACATCAAATATGCTTCATTCGCATGTGAAATTTACTACACAATAGATGCAGATTCCTGTCATGGGCAGAGCTTCTGTCTGCCCGCTGACACTAGCTTTGGTGCTAAATGGCTAATATGGATTTTATTGAGAGAGTAGCTGTGCTTTATGTGCTTTATGAAGGCTGAAAAACAGCGTAGAATCGTTCAGCGCCATGTCTGAGTCCACTAGATTTTGATTACAGAGGTGCACCCAGCTCTGTATGTTCATTAACTCCTCTAGAAACTATACTTGGATGATGGAAGCTTTCAGCTGTGCTTCAGACTGAGCCGAGCCTAGTTTGATGAGCTGTTGTCGGGTGTCGGCAGGAGGATTTCCCCTTGGGACACCAACAACAGACACTACGTCATAATCACGCCCCTACAAGAGCAAGCTCCAGGTTGGTTAACGTGGCGTAAATGTCCGGTAAAGTTCAGATTTTCCAACTAGAGCGAATCGCACAATTGTGTGTTGACGACCCAAGTTCAATTCCCGACACAAGGTCCTTTGACGATCCTACTTCTCTCTGCTCCACCTTCCTGTCAATACTCTCTACTGTCCTATCCATTAAAGGTGAAACCCCTGAAAAAAAAAAACCTTCGAACTAAGGGATTTCTTAGCTTAAAGACTTTCATGCAAATGGGCCCAGATAAAAATGACTCCAAAAAAACAATTTAGCCTGATAGTGGAAAAGCAGATGTTCAGTACTGACTATAGGTGAGCAGTCTATACTGATACCTGTCAGCTCCCAATGACTAGCCCTAACCATAACCCCACATCCGCCCGCTGTTCATGGAAACTCTAATCCTATTAGGGCAGAATGGACTCAAGTCTGGCACTGTGCTAATGAAAGCCTTCCTCGTGCTCATACAGGCCTCTCAGTCATCCTCTTATGTCATTCACCACCACATTGAGGAACAAGAAAAGCCTTCAAGACTCAGCAGCTTCATTGACCAACCGTGGCCCTGTATTGCTGTGCTATCGACCAATCACAGCCCTGTGAAGTGAATTGTTTTAGAAAGCTAATATTAAGTGGTACATTATGTACTTGTCTTACCTGGTTTGGAACTAGTAATTCTAGATTTATCCAATAATTTGCATCCACACAGAGCTGAATGAGTGTTCTAGATTGAGTTGAATGAACAATGGCTTTATGAACGAGTGCAGCTGTACAGTAGGTGTGTGTTCATGACAATAGGATAAACCGATTCAAAAGCACAGTGGACATTGTGTCCCGGCTGAACATTGAGAAATGAAGACGGTCAATGTTGTGCATGGGAAATCTGGTTGAAGGTTTAAAAGTGCTTTTTATGTTTCTGTTTGCAGATCTTGATCGAGTTCTGCGCTGGCGGGGCTGTCGATGCCGTCATGCTCGGTGAGTTTGACATGCAAGACTGAACCAAGAAAAGGTCACAGTTCCTTTCCATTACTCAAACAAAAACTTTTTTCAGGTCAAGATGAAGTTTAAGAAAATTATGCAGTCAAAGCCACCAGTTTAGTGCAAAAATATACGTGTATGTTAAATATTGATCATTATATATTATATATTCCATCTTTTTTGCTCAAGAAAAAAGTTAAATATGAATACATTGATTTTAATATAATATTTTTAAAATAATTATATATTTATTTATTTATTTATTTATTTATTAATTTTTATTTTAATTTAATTATTAGTTTTATTTTATTTTAAATTAATTAATTAATTTTATTTGTTAGTTTTTTTTACCAGTGAAATGAAAACCATATCCAGAACGTTTGGAAGCCTTGAACTATTCATTCATGCAAAAACATAATTTTGTCTGGCATTACAAAATTAAGTCATCAGTTAAAATATTCATCCTTATTATATCAGTTTCCTGAGTATTGGTCA
>CAIGQW010053480.1:30139-33769 GCA_903798125.1 Danio choprae
TTCAACACTTTTCACTCCCTGCACACACACACACACACACACACACACACACACACAAATCAGAGCGGGTCATAAACGCCTCTGGTCTTCATCTGGTCCACCTGCGGCTCCACATGAATCAGCAGCGGCTCATTGATATGTTTCTCTTTGTCAGACACTTCATCCTTAAGAACTGACGTCAGCAAAGCAGATTGCCTTTCCGAGGCTTTAAGTAGGCCAGACTAACGCTGACCGCGCTCATATACTCACACACAAACACATTAGTGCTTAACACTTTGAGGAGACAATCTCAATGGGGTTGAAAATACAGAACTCCAGTTTTCCACCTTTAAAAGTGATTATATCAAAGAAGCTGCACATTCTCAGACCGGCTATAGACTGTTTTCAGTGCACAGCGAAGCACAGAGAGGTAAGAAATGCTCTTGCGATTCTTGTTTAGTGTTTGTTATGACCGTGCAATAAAATTGCAAGATCTTGGTTTATTTTGTTTTTTATGCAATCTATGCAGATGCACTATCTGTGCAAGATGATTTTGCATAAAGCATATCAGTGCCACATTGGTTATCTAAAAATAACAGAGAGTTTATTTGGATGTTTAATTATGGAGGCTTATTTCCATGCATTTTTATATTTAGATTTTACAAACTTACTTACAGTATTGTAAATCTTTTTACATGCTAGCAATCTAATAGCATGTTTTCATTAATAATTTTGCTTAGCCACATGTTCTACAAAAGCAAACACCGATTTACTTAAAATAGTTTGAAAACTATTTATTTATATTGAAGACTTGCTTAACTGAAAGTTCCTCAAGATCAACGAGAATAATTAAATGAATTGTTAAATTAATGTAATTATTACATTAATGTTAAATTAATTGTGATTTCATATAGCGCAGTTGTTGCTTTTTGTTTATTTTTTTTGCATTTACATTTTATTTAGATGTAAAATTGTAAATGTGATCCTGGGTATAATTGCATGGGTATATTTTATAGGTCAAAATTAGATTTTTCTTTTATGCCAAAATAATTAGCTTATTAAGTAAAGATCATGTTCCATGATGATGTTTAGCAATAAGTGCTTCAAAACTTTTTTTTTTTATTATTATAATATGCATTGGTAAACTTAATTTGCTCAACTTTAAAGGTGATTTTGAACTTTTTTCTGCAACACCAGATTCCAGGTTTTCCGAAAGTTCTATCCCAACTAACTATATACATATTACTCATATTGATCAAATGTGGTTTATTGGCAATAACACATACAGTCATTTTTGTCTTGCGGATTCTGCCTAGACTTTAAATTATAATATTTGGGTGCATTAAGAGAGCTTTGACACAAATCGAAGACTTATTAAAGGAGACCTATTATGCAAAAATAACTGTTATAGGGAGTTTAGACACAGTTGTAAGCATTAGTTAATTCTATGTTTTATAATATGAAAACTGAAACTAAAAACACTTGATTGACATTGTCCCTTTGTACGTGTCATCAGAGTGGGAAAGTCCCGCCCATCAGTGATTTTTATTTTTTTTATTTTATTTAATTTTTTCTTCCTCATTAGCATAGACAGCCCTGAGTGAGAAGCAGCCATCCTCCATTAGAGTTTTCACACTGTACCTGCCAAAGATAATGTCAGTAAATAAGTGGCATTAAAAATGTTGAGTTTTAGGATGCACAAATGAACACTGTAATCTCCATAGACTTCCTTCTTCTGAGACGCTTCTTTTCAGTTTTTCAGTTTTTCACAGATAACATCCTGTTTTGAGTCTGCTGCTATGCTGAGGCATAGGCGTTTGTAGCTCCGCCCTCTTTTGAAAAGCAGGCACAATCTCATTTAAATTTAAAGCAACAGGTGCCAAAACTGCACAATTTAGATAAAAGCCTAAAAGGAGCAGTTTCTAAAAGTTGTAAAAAAATAAAATTGTGTAGTATTTTGAGCTGAAACCTCAGATACACACTCTAGGGACATCAGAGACTTATTTTACATCCTGTAAAAAGGGGCATAATAGATCCCCTTTGAAACTATTTGTATCTTCACAGTATTTGCGCATATAACTATATTAAGTGCATATAACGTATATTGCAGTAATGATAGTTTTGTTGATATGCTCAGCACCCGTTTGTGAGCACTGTACCTGACAGCCGGCCGCTGCGGGAGCTGATCGCGGAGGCAAAGGCGGAGGTTACAGAGGAGATGGAGGAGGAAGAGGATGAAGAAGAGCATGAAGGAAACCTGGTGAGACTTTTAGAGCTCAAACATTTAAAGTGCCGGGTGACAAAACCGCACTTTTACAATGAATAAAACTACTGTCTGCTGATGCGGAAAAACAGTATACATGTAGTGAGTTTGCACTTATGTCAGATATGGATCATTTACTCATATGCACAGCCATACTGGTGATTCTTGAATATAAACAGCAGCATGAATCACACAGTTAATGCACAACTGAATACCCTGAACCATTGAAAAAATTACTAGAAGCTGCTATTCATATAGAGAAGGACATAGTAAGCAGGAAAGGGTACAACATTTTGACAAACTGAGTTTAATAGGTTATAAAAGTTACATATGAGCTGTATGAAATGAGATATTGCCTAATATTTCACTTACCTCAACAGAAATTATAAAAACAAACAAGACTTGTCAAGATACTTCCTCTTGTAATCCCGGTTCAGTCTGACTAACCACACACTTGGCTAACCTTTTTTTCCTCAGACATTGTTTTTTTTTTCTCTCTCTTCTGCTTGATTTGTTATGACTTTTAGCAGTCTAAAGTACTCTAAATGTTATTTTTCTGGTCTAACTACTTGGTACAGTCCAAAATATGACAACAATTGATCATTTTCAGCAGCTATAATCAGCAAAATATGCAAGTTTTGTTTAGTTCAGTGGCATTGTTTACATTCAGTGACTCCAACATGGCCGACTGTTGACGCGCAGTGAAAACACTCCATAGTAATAATTTTTCTAAATGAACAAGCCTTCAGTTCTATTAACTCATTCAGAAATGCTCTTCCCCTCAGCTTGGACACAAACGTGCCCCATCTGACGCAAGTGTTGGCAGTTCTGAAGACGAGAAGCTTCCTCAGTCTCCATCCACATTAGAGTCCGTTCCTGAGAGGATCGAAGAGGTCTCAGCTCCCAAACTAGCAGATGATAATGTTACAGCTGAAATAAAGAAAGAAGAAGAACCTCCGAAGACAGAAGAGAACCACATACTGGATAAAGCAACACCTGAATCCAACAAACAAGAGCTTAAAACTGAAGAACCACCAAAGGTGGTTCCCTCAGAAACTCCAGCTGAGGTAATAATCCAACCGGCCAAACCTGATGGAAAGAAACTGAAGGAGGAGGAGGTGTTGGGCAATGGTGAGCTCGTCCAGAAAGAGCCTGCATTAGATGTGTGTTCACCAACTGACAAAGGTGAGTAACCAGTGCTGGGTAAGTTACTTAAAAAATATTAATTATGGATTGATTACTTATTATATCATTAATGTTGTATTTAAATTCATTTTCTAAGTAATGTCTATAATATGTCTAACTTAGTTAACCCTAAAATTAACATTTTACTCACTATTTACCGGCTGTTTCAAACATTTATGTGTTTCTTTCTTCTGTTGAACACA
>CAIGQW010053480.1:48769-69164 GCA_903798125.1 Danio choprae
TGTGTGTGTGTGTGTGTGTGTGTGTGTGTGTGTGTGTGTTGTAGAATGAGAAGTGTCATCTGCTGATCGAGCATGAGACGCAGAAGCTGAAGGAGCTTGATGAAGAGCATGGCGCTGAGCTCAAAGACTGGAGAGAGAAACTCAGACCCCGCAAGAAGGTGATTTACTGTTGTTTACACTAGTATATTGGTACTGTTAGGCGTGGTTTCCTCACAGTATCGAAAATGGTATCAAATATCGATATTTTTCTTGATATCGTATCAAGTTAGAAATTCCACTATCGTGACAAAACATTAATAATCTTAATGTATAGAGAATGCATAAAAATATTTAACTATAGTATTATCGAAAATTGTTATCGAACATCGATATTTTTCTTGGTGTTGTTTCAAAGTTAGAAATTCCAGTATTGTGACCACATTCATAAACAATGTATTGAGAATGTATTTATGTCTATATAAACATTTAATTATAGTTGTATCGAAAATTGATACGATACCAAGAAAAATATCGATATTCGATACCAATTTTCGATACAACTATAATCAAATATCTTTAATTAAACATAATACATTCCATATACAGTATGTTTATTAATGTTGTAACGATACTGCAATTTCTAACTTTGATACGATACCAAGAAAGATATCGATATTAGATATCAGTTAGGAATTCCAGTATTGTGACAACATTATTAAACATAATGTATAGGGAATGTATTTGTTTATATAAAGATATTTGATTATAGTAATATTGAAAATTGGTATCGAATATTGATATCTTTCTTGGTATCGTATCAAAGTTAGGAATTCCAGTATTGTGACTAAATTAATTCAATGCTCCAATTACTGTCACCATTGCAAACTTGGTTTAGAAAGTAGTTATTAAAACAATTATTAAAAATGCATGAGTTAAAATCTCTTATTATTTATTTCTAAACATGACTTTAGTTTTATTGTAGTTGACTCCATCTGTCATGCTTTATTCACACCACTAGGTGGCAGTCTGAAGTCCAGCAAATCATTACCGTTTAATGTGTAATCTGTGTTTAGGCTCTGGAGGAGGAGTTTGCCCGGAAGCTGCAGGAACAGGAAGTGTTCTTCAAGATGAGCGGAGAGTCTGCCTGTCTGAACCCCTCCACACAGAGTCGCATCTCCAAGTTCTACCCTGTTCCGAGTGTGCAGTCCACCGGCTTTTAAAACACCTTCACCCTAAACAAACAGAAGCCAAAACTGTCCAGTAAACGGACCTTTGCTGCCTTCCTGCCTCCCTGTGATATCTGACATCAGACTGAACAGGGGATTCAGGATCAGAAATGCTCAAGTAAGCTTTCCTTTTCATCACTTTTTATTAATTTAAGCTTTAAAAGTGGATGTCTATGAAGATTTCAGTCATAGCTTATGGACGATAATGTGATTTCTTTCTATATGCCACTATTTTATTTTATTTATTTTTATGACAAAAGAATCATCATAATACTTTTTTCCTGAACCAGTGGTCTTAAAGGGACAGTTCACACAAAAATGAGAATTTGTCCCTCAATTTCTGCTAAAAATCTTATTTAATGCTCTGATTTAAATAATATCTTCTCTTTTATAATATGTTCTCTTAGAAAAAACATACCTTTTTTTCCCCTGGTGGGAAGGGGAAAAAAGTCTCAAGACCACTGTCTCTAGTGGTCTTAAAGGGACAGTTCACCCAAAAATGAGAATTTGCCCCTCAATTTCTGCTAAAAATCTTATTTAATGCTCTGATTTAAATGGTTTTCTTATATAAAATGTTCTCTTAAAAAAAAAAAGAAAAGTCATTATAATACTATTTTTCTGAATCAGTGGTCTTTAAGACACAGGTGTCAATTCCAGTTCCTGGAGGGCTGCAGCTCTGCACAGTTTAGTTCCAACCTTAATTAAACACACCTGATCAAACTGAGTTTCAGGCTTGTATGAAACCTCCAGGTTAGTGTGTTGGAGCAGGGTTGGAACTAAACTGTGCAAAGCTGCGGCCCTCCAGGAACTAAGTTTGACACCTGTGTCTTAAAAGGACAGTTCACCCAAAAAAATGAGAATTTGCTCCACAATTTCTGCTAAAAATCTTATTTAAAGTTCTGATTTAAATCTTCTCTTAGAAAAAAAAACACATAACAATATATTTTTTTCCTGAACCAGTGGTCTTAAAGGGACAGTTCATACAAAAATAAAAATTTGCCCCACAATTTCAGCTAAAAATCTTATTTAATGCTCTGATTTAAATATGTTTTATTATATCATAAATCTTAAAGAGACAGTTCACCCAAAAATGAGAATTTGTCCAGCTAAAAATCTTATCTTTGAAAGTTGTGTTCTCTTAGATGGCCTGAGGGTGAATAAATGAAAAGCAAACCTTAATGTTTGTGTGAACTATCCCTTGAATATACTAAGCATGAGGTTTCCTGTGGTATTTTTTTTTTTTAGGATTGTATCTGCGTTTATTAAATGTTTGTTGAGGCCAACAAACAAACGAATGATTTAGAATCAGAATAAGTCACAATAAAGCGTTTGATTGTGAAATTCATACATTCAGATCAATTGAAATGACCTGATTTTCGAGTTGTTGGTTATTGTAAGGATTACAGGATGGACATAGAGGTTTTCTAAGCATTTTTTAATTCTATATTTGAAGTAGCAGCCATGGTTATGCAAATATTCTGACATCACTGTGGTTTATAAGTGCTATGCAATGTGAACGTGTAGCTGAATCCAACCATCATCTCAACTTTTAGATATTTCGTGTTGCTCATTCTGCGTGTTCTCCATAAACGCAACATTATTTGATTAGACAACTCTACACTGCGTTTGTGTACTAGATCTGTAAAGATGCTCGTGTGTCATCTGGTTTAGTTTAATCAGGCGGATATTCTTTTATTTTTGTGCATTTTACACATTTAGTTCACAAATTAGCTTTCAATATACAGCTGTAAATGTGTTTATTGCACTTTCATACGTGCCGTAGTTCGTAAAACTCCATTTAAAAGACGTTTTGATGAAACCCGAGAGAATGGCTGGTGTTTTGTTTCACCAGATTTGACTGTAAAGGAAGTGCTGTGCACCAATTCCTGCGGTCTCGATCCTTGTGTTTGCATTTTCATAGACATGTTTGTTTTTTTTAAAGCATTTTCAACCTGTGAGGTGAAATTAGCAGCATATCAGTTGTAATATGTACTGTGTTTGTGTCATATTGAATTGTTGTTGATGATTATAGGACGCTACTGTGATTAAAGCATTTGTGCTGAATATTTCCATCGGCTGGTTCTCTGTGTTGAGCATCTTTATGTTGTGATTATTAGGTTTTCAGAAAGCACTCCTTAAAAAACATCTTTATTATGAATTTAAAAGTCAAGCCACTTCTGATGCTGCTGAGAGTCTGTAATAATGAAAGCATTTTTAACAAAGCAAATGACACAAAGCACAATTTAAATCCTTTTTTGCAGTCATGCAAGATGCTAGAAAACTCACATTTTATGATCAGAAAATATATAGATTTGTAGAGAATTCAGACATAATTATTATTCATTTGTGATCATGTAATGGTTGGTAATTGAGTGTAACAAATTGATTTAACATCCAAAAATTAAGAAACAATAAAAAATAGAAATGAAAAAGACTGAGCTGAAATATGTACATTACACCATGCCCTAAACCAACACAATACACTATTTTTCTCCCAGCAATATGTGATGAACGATGAGAAATTTTACTTAACAGAAAATCTATAATTCTGCTGTGTGACATCACAGCATAAACTACCTCACTATGATGAACTGAGCCAATGATAACCTCAGGTACTGATTATGTGCTTCATTATAGATTTGAAGAGTCTAATGTGGGCAGGGTTGCCAGGCCCAAGAAAATTTTCCAGAAAAATTCTGCCCAAAAGGAATGAAATGTAGCCCAAATTTTGTTTTCTTGTCCAATCACAGTCAAATCGCTGGATTCCCACGAAGGGAATGTCCATTAGGAAATGATATTCGTATTCACGAGTCAGAAACATTTTAGCGGCCATGGCATGTTATGAAAGTAGCTCAAAAAACAACAACCCATAACTGCATTTTTAAAAGAGCCTAATTGTGCGGGAAAACTGCTACCCTGGCAACAGTGTATGGGGGGTCTTTTAATATAATTTAGCATGGCTTAAACAGCCAGAATAAAATCAATAATTGAGCTGAAATCATAACAATAAAGTAAATATAAGTGCAGAGAGAGCTCCGCCCACACTCTCTTCTGATTGGCTGGTGTGTTTGATTTTTGCCATGTCTTACAGTCTTCTGTTTTTGCGTCTGGTGTGGATAAACAAACACCTTGTTGCTGGAATCGTATCACATCACTTCTCAAAAAATGGTGTATTAATGCAACCAGCTAAATTACTGTGCTCCTCCTCCTCCTTCGGCTGACGTATAACACCTCACCTGTGGAGGGGAAAAAAAGGTTGACATTATCGTAATAAAACAAAAGATCACTTGTATATTTAAAATGACAGATACCTGGGTCTCCTTTAGGGCCTGGTACGCCTGGTATACCAAACAAACCTGGAGATCCTTGATAATATGGATTGAGGGAAAGTAAAATTACTAGGTGAAACAAGAAACAATGTAGATAATGTGCAGATAATATTTTTAGTCCACTATTCATCAAACCACTAAGTTTTACCCATTTGTCAGCAGTGTTTACTTAATGTTAAAGTAAATGCAGATTTCAGACCATTATTTCAGCTGTATTTTGACATTTTTAAGAGTAACTAGCACTACTAAACATAACAAAAATAAAGTTATCTGCAATCAATTATTAATTATCCCTGCAATAAGGAAAAACGAACTTCATTTTGACTTATTATTTCTAAAAACAATAGAATATTTTTTACTTGTCCAGAAAATGCTTCTGGATTTAAGAATTTTCAGATATTTGGACTAGAAAGTTTAAAAACGTCTATTTCCTACGAACATTTAAGCGCTGTTGAGCTCTTTCACAAACAGCGCTGATTTGCCATTTTCATGTGCTCAACAGAAATGACTGTACGCTATGTTACGGTCTACTGCGGTACACGTTGTCAACTATGCTACTATCAATGTATATTATCAACTATGCTAGTCGAGCATTGAACATATTGTCAAATATATGTTACAGTCAGCTGAGGTGTATATTGTGTGGTTGTCAACAGTGGCATATTCAACTGTGATAAAAAATATTGTCAACTACAGTATGTTAGTCAACTATTATGTTTGCCATCTGTTGTACATATTGTCAGCAGTGTTGCACTAGATTGGTAAAAGAGTTTTACTGTAACCAAGTTGACAATTTTAAACATTTTCCTCCCCCAAACACTGCACTTGCTAGCATACATGCCGAAAGTAGGAAACTATTAATATTTGGGCTTTTAATTAATAAATTACATGAAATATTACCAAAAGAAAATGTTTATATTTGTGATTCATGATGAAAAAACTACTTGCTGCATCAACTAGTCACATAACAATGACAAATAAAATAAGAAATTATTAAATTGACTAAAAACATAAGAAAAACTGAATTATTTCTGAATTATCTCCAATTATAGAATCATAATGATATGTGATGAATTATGGGATGAGTAGAATTTGTACCTTTTGGTCCTGGTAATCCTGGAGTTCCCGGGTCGCCTTTTTGTCCTTTTTGTCCAGTCATATGATTTTCTGTAGAAACACTTCGTAAATAAACTAATGCAACTTAAATGTATATATTTTTGGTTGAACAAGTTCCTTCTTGCGGCAGCACGGTGGCTCAGTGGTTAGCACTGTTGCCTCACAGCAAGAAGGTCGCTGGTTCGCTCCTTCTTGCCTTTGATGTAGTCCAAGACAGCAGTCATGTTGGAGTAAGGGTGTTCAGGGTTGAATCCTGGGGGTCCAGGAACTCCTGGGGGTCCAGGAACTCCTGGTGGTCCTTGATATCCTACTGCTCCTGGTGGTCCGAACAATCCTGGAGGTCCTGGACGACCTGGTGCACCTGGAGGGCCAACCTGTCCATCTAACAGGCCATGAGCTGTGGATAAAAAGCAAACATAAGTCTCAGCAAAGAGCCCCACCGTCTGTTTCTACCTATTAGTTTGTCTTTTCATGACAACTTACTCCTCATGTAATCTGAAACCTGTTTAGCGATGGCTGCGTAATCCAAATTCTCGCCAGTGCTTGGATGCCCTGCAAAATGAAACAAACTGTAAATATGATGCTCAATAGGGATTTAAAGCTAACAAAACTGCCTTCTTACTCTTGATGTACTCCTGCAGCTCTGCGCGGATGTGCTGCTGGTTTTCGTTAGCAGCGTAAGACACCAGTCCTCCAGAGTTTCCAGGAGGTCCTTGAGGTCCTGGTGGGCCGGGAGGTCCTGGTAGACCTCTAAAACCAGCATCTAAAACAAACAGAATATGTAGAATATAGAGAATGTAGAATATGTAGAATAAATCATTATTACATGTGCTATTTAATAAAACACTAGTATATTTGTCATTGTATTATAAAAAGCTCAGCTGTTTTTTGTTTTTTTTTAACTTTCTATTCATTCAAGAGTCCTAAAAATTGCTTACGGCACATATTTCCTACCGTTTATAAGGCTCATCACTCGTCCTGCGACTTCCTGAGTGTTAAAGCCATATCCACTTTGCACACCTGGGGGTCCCGGGGGTCCTGGAGGACCAATCAGGTACTGTCTCACCTCATCTCCTATCAACAACCAAAATATGAGTGGGTCCATTAAAACAGGTTGTAAAGCACATTGGTATAAAACCTCTTATATACAGTCAGTGGAGATTTCATACTCACGTTGAAGATAATCAATGACTCTGCTAGCCAGAGCGTCATCAGAGGCTGATCCAGAGGGACCTGGTGGTCCAGGCGGGCCTGGAGGTCCAGCTAGGTATTGTCTAATGGGTTCACCTGCAAAAAGACATTAAATAATAGTCACTGCCCAATTTGCCACTCGCATAGATGAAAGAAATGCATACTTTTTAATAATAACAGAATTAACATTTGTGGTGAAATATGCATTTAAGGTTTGTGTGACAGGAGATATTAAGCTTTTAAAGTTTCCAGTCAGTTTAACCAACTGCTTCACAAAATGATTTGCTGTTTCAAAGCTTTCAAACCCTTACAAACTGGTAAAACCTGATGGTCAAAACAGTGTAAACGCAACTAAACATGCATAACAAAGCTTTTAAAAACAAATGTTTTATTGAAAGTCTAATCTATCATGTAATTAACTAATCATCTAAATTATTATTTTTGTATAATTGTCTTGTATTGTTTGTTTAATGATGAGTCAGCTAAACAAGCCAAAAAGAGATTTACATACCATTATGACTTTTAATTATACAAATATCTTATTACTACTAACAGCTGTTCAATGATTCACCAGTGAAGTGATCCAGCGAAACAATTACATTTTTAAACATCATAAAATCAGTTAACATTGTTACAGTCTACAAACTTACTTCTGAGGTAGTCTGATATCTGTTGAACAGTATCCGGTGAGCCGTCTCCTTGAGAACCTGGTGCTCCAGGAGGCCCTGGGGGTCCAGGTGGACCTGGTGGTCCCGGAGCACTTCTGGATCCTCCACCTTACAAAATCAATACCATTGAACTCTTCGTTCTTTATAGAAATTGTATCTGGTATAAGAGTTTGTATCATTGTAGATTTTAGATGAACAGAGCCACTGGCCTACCGTAAGAATAACCTGGAATACCGGGGGCCCCTGGGACTCCAGCGTCACCTATATTTGTTAGATAAAGAAAAATAATTGGTGTGCAGAAGTAGGAAAACTCCATTTACTTACTGTTTTTTTTTAATTATATAGTAGATATTTGTAACATACACATCTTTTCATATAGAAATACGTAAACCACTATTTTAATTAACTATTTTTAATTATATATATATATATTCTCTTGTACCTTTTGGACCTTCTAAGCCCATGGGACCCATTGGCCCTTGAGGTCCCTGTGGTCCTAGTGGACCATCAAGACCTTGCTCTCCACGTGGTCCTGATGATCCCGGCTGTCCTGGAATACCTGAATTCAGAAGTGAAATAATGTGTACTTTCACATCAGCTTCTGGATAATGAAGAAACATGCATTATGCAAATGTCAATCACAAACCAATTCCAGGTTCTCCAGGTAATCCAGGTTGACCTTGAGAAGAGATTAAAAAGAAGTATGCATGTAAACCAAAACTGTATCATATATATATATATATCTGTGACTGAATGTGTCAGCCTTACCAGGGAAACCTTGAGGACCGACATCACCTGAACAGAAGACAAACATTAAAATTCCCAAGGTAAACCCAGATTTATATATTATATTTGTTGTATGTTGAATTTACCTTGTGATCCCTTTGGTCCGATAGGTCCAGGAGGCCCAGGTGGTCCAGCAAAGAAGGTTTCTGATCGCCAAAAATAAAAAAAAAATGTAAAATAAAAAAAACAATCAGATCCCATTTATTTAATATTTTAATTTGTTTAATATCACTAATAATTGTGTGGATTATTGTTATTTATAGGCACAGGAGAATCTCTCATAAAATATGTTCATCTAATTTATATACACTAATTTAAAAACATTACACCAAAAGAGAAATGTTAAAAACAAAAATACTGACATTTATATTATATTGATAATAATTATGCAATCATTATTTCCATCAACAGTTGCATAAAAGAATTGCTGCAAAACATAAAACTAGCCGGAAATATTATTAAAAGCAAACAAGATCCAATCTCGGACTTCAACATATTTGCTTACTTAAAACCATATAGTGAGCAGGATGTGTATACATGTATAGTAATACATGTATTTATAATGAAATATATTTATTAGGAAATATCTATTATGCAGTGTATAAAATAACCAGGTTTATATAAACTCAAACACATACCTGAAGTAGGTACAAAGCTTCCAGGTTCACCTTTTTCACCAGGAGGACCAGATGGACCAGGTTCTCCAACACCTGAGAAAAAAAAATGAATACAGAAACAAAGCTTTATGCAATCTGTAGGTAATGATTTAAGGCAAATCTTAATGCTCTGTACCTGGTTTTCCATCATCCCCGGGTGGTCCTGGAGGTCCTGGTGGTCCTGGAGGGCCGGGTTCACCTGCTTCTGATTTCTCTGTTTAATTAGATTATGAACGATGTAATAAGACAAAACCATGAAGAATGTAAATGTTAAAAGTAATGACACTCACTCCCTGCTCTCTCAGAGACTCCAGGTTTCCCATCCTCTCCTTTGTCTCCTTTATCTCCTTTTGAACCTGTAGACATTAAAATGTCAGTCAACTAAAAGATTTATTCTTGTTTTGTTTTTTTTAAGAAACATTTTATATAGTCTCACCAGGAGAGCCAGGAAGACCAGCAGGACCAATAGGGCCTGTGGGCAAAAAATAATCACAATATTATCATAAAAATACTGTTGTTGAATTGATTATTTTTAATTTCACATAAAATGCATCTGATTTTCTCCAAGAGAAACTTCAGGATACCTGATAGTCCAGGTGGACCAGCAGGACCTGGAGCTCCAGGAGGTCCCGGTGGTCCAGATACAGCCACGGTGTTAGCGTTAGCGCCTGAGAAGAGGGATCAAAATAAGATTTTGATGATGATTGTCACCACCATAAAATAAGCCAGATTAAAATTCAGGGCCAAAAATTAGCTACCACTCACCTGCAGAAATGACTCTTCCAGGCTCACCGGCCTCACCTAAAGAGAAAAACATCACGTATAATGTTGTTTTTTTTAAAAATCTGAATAAACTTTGACGTTGTGAATATTACACCCATGTGACCAATTAGCTGTGTCCATTTTGCTTGCCTTGTTTACTGTTGGCTGCTAGGTTACTAATACTACAGTTAGCTGCTCTAACAGCTTAATGGAAATGCTCCTAATTCACATTTAAGATTTGTTTATTTTTTTGCAAACTTTAAAATGATTCACTTCACGTTAGGATGGAAACATGGCAAATGTGACCCGGAAGCTATAGATTTGGTATTTGGAATTAAATAAAAAGAAATGATTCAATAAATAAATATTACCTTTAGCTCCTGGTTGGCCTGGAGTACCTGGCAGTCCTATAGTTAAATAAGGTTATAAGGCAAGTAAATAATGTCAAATGAAAGATAATATGAAAGCTTATGCAATTTTACAAAGGACCAATAAAAACAAGAAACTAGATATGTTTTGTTAAATATATGAATTGTAATTCAAACCTGGTGGTCCTTGGAGTCCTGGTGTTCCTGTGCAGGTAAACAGTGAAATATATGGTTTGCATTAACTGTGTTTAGAAAAAAATGCAAAGCTATCTTTTTATTCAGTCATGGTGTGCATTTTGTGTTCATTTATACCTGGTATCCCTGAATCTCCGGGAGGTCCTGATGGTCCTCGAGCACCAGGCAACCCAACGATTCCTTGGTCACCTTTAAAAGGGAATTAAAATGTAGATGCATGCTTGAAAAGAGACTTATAATTTCCCATCGCTTAGTCTCAAAATTACCTCGAATTCCTTTAACACCATCTGGTCCAGGTGAACCTGCGGAAAATGAAGCATGGTGTGTGATATGGCATTAGATACATGACATCATCTTATGACATCATACACTGCCATTTTAATTCCAGAAAATTACTGAATGTTGACATTTTGTACCATTCAAGTCTTTGAAATTAGCTTTCGAAAGATTTTTTTCCATCATTCTTTAATGAAGAACAAGCATTTATTTGAAACAGAAATATTTTTCATTTTCTTTTTGGCTTAGTCCCTTTATTAATCAGGGGTCGCCACAGCGGAATGAACCGCCAACTTATCCAGCATATGTTTTACAAAGTGGATGCCCTTCCAGCTGCAACCAATCACTGGGAAACACCCATACACTTTCAATCACACACATGCACTACGGAAAATTTAGTTTACCCAATTCACCTATACCGCATGTCTTTGGACTGTGGGGGAAACCGGAGCACCTGGAGGAAACCCACACCAACACGGGCAGAACATGCAAACTCCACACAGAAATGCCAACTGACCCAGCTGAGGCTCGAACCAGCAACCTTTTTGCTGTGAGGCAACAGCGCTACCCACTGCGCTGCCACAGAAATCTTTTGTTATGATAAAAACATATTTGGTGTCACTTCAGATCAATTTAATGTGTCCGATAGTACTTTGAAATAACAAAAGAAATGTAAATGGTAGTGATAAATGGTGATACGGTGGCTCAGTGGTTAGCACTGTCGCCTCACAGCAAGAAGGTCGCTGTTTCAAGCCCCGGCTGGGTCAGTTGTCATTTCTGTGAGGAGTTTACATGTTCTCCCTGTGTTGGTGTGGGTTTCCTTTGGGTGCTGCGGTTTCCCGTAATGTGCAAAAATAGATTTTGCTATAATTGCATATATTCTTCCAGTCCTACAGGTTTTCTTTTTCTCTGGTTTCTCTCTCCCTGATGAAACTCACCTGCTGATCCCTTAAGACCTTTCTCACCAGGAGGCCCTGCTGGTCCAACCTGACCCGGCTCACCTGTCAAAAGAAACGTTTGTTATATTGAAATCTTGATAACATCACGCGTGCAAAAGTGACTTTGTAAACCAACGGTTACTTATTTACTCACCAGTGCTGCCACGTGGTCCTCTCTCTCCCTGATCACCTAATTTAGTAATACAAAATACATAATAATTAGCATGTAAACCGCAGTACTTTTGTCAAAACGTCTCTCTGACATTACCGACCTTTGACCCCAGGTGGCCCAGCAGGTCCTTTATCACCTAAAAAAAACCATAAAGATTATGACAACAAACTGTTCACCTGAAATTCTTAAATAGGAATATGTGAAGAAAATCTATGTTTACCCTTGGGTCCAGGATCACCAGAATCTCCGCGGAAGCCTTGGGGTCCAGGTGCTCCGGTAAGTCCTGGTACTCCTTGTGCACCTGCATCACCTGCAGCATCAAAACAAGTTCACAAAATTTTGGTTCCTCTTTACTGCTAATTACTGTATGTACTGTAAATGTCTTTGAAGATCATCTTACCTTTGGGTCCTACGGGTCCTGGTGGTCCTGCTATCCCAGGAGTGCCAACATCACCAGATGAGCCTGAGATCAAATAAAAAAAATTTTAAAGCATAAATTTCCACATTTACTTGCAGATGTATGATAGACAGAGATTTTTACATTGGATATACAAAAAAATGAACAAGCAGAGAAGAACAGTAAATACATTAATAAATTACATGAAGAATTTAAAGATATTGTGTGAATATGTTAATAATCGACCACAATAATAGAATAACTTTTCTGTGTATTCAAAGTAAACTCTGATAATCCAAATGTTTCTTTCAATTGCTAATCCAGTTGTGTATTCATTTCTTAGCCGATACCCACCAAGCAATTTTGTGTTTAACAGACATCTAATAGACATCAAGCATGGATGTCTTGGCTAAAACCAGGCTAAATTTGGGCTAAAATATATAATAAATGTCTAAAAATAGCCCAAAATTAGACTAATCATCATTTAGATCGATTAAACAGACATCACATGTGTAGTTATTTATTCGTGCGTATTTGATCACTAGTCTATTTTGGGTTATTCTTATACGTCTATTAGATTTTCACAGACCGCCCAAATTTAGCCTTGTTTTAGCCAAGATATCTATGTTCAGTTCTTCAACTACTGTACAGTATATACAGATGAAACTGTGAGGATGGTACATTTGACACCTTAAGCATTCAAATGTGTGGGTATTTTCTTTCATTTATCTGTTCTTCATACTATTTCCTTATATGATCGCTCAGAAAAAAATTATCTTGTTGACTATTCTACAATATATTAAGTCTGAGCAGATCCTTTTTTTAGCTTGTGTATGAATGTTTCTAATATGTGTATCAAGAATAGCGTTTGTTAAACCTTTCTCTCCTTTCTCTCCAATTCCTGGGGGTCCTGGTTCCCCTCTGGGACCCGCTGGCCCTTCACGACCCCTCGGTCCAGGTAAACCATCAGTTCCTGATTCACCTGTGAACAATAACATACACAAGTAGATGCTAGATTCCTGAATCAAATCTCTTCGGCTGTAATATCAGCAATTTAACGGCAGAAGTTACCACTGGTTTAGGAGCGGATCTACAAGTCTACGTTTGATCCTGTGGGCCAGCCTAACCTCCCGCTGGTGCCCTACCCTCACCTGCAGCTTACACGATGGATGTCCAGCTTCTCCAGCCCGGCGCCTAGACTGCAGCTCCACATAGGAAGTTTGGCCAGAGGAAAATTACCATGCCTAACATAGCCTGGTTTCTCTCGAGGTTTTTTTTCCTTCACTTCGTCAATTGGTGAAGTTTTTTCCTCGCCACTGTTGCCACTGGCCTGCTCGGATCAGGACTTGTGGAGCTGCGCTTCGGTGGATTTGCTCTTCAGTGTTTGAACTTTCAGCAGTGAAACTTAAGCCACACTGAACTGAACTAAACTCTAAAATCTGGACTTTACTTGAACTTAAGCTGCTTTGACACAATCTACATTGTAAAAAGCGCTATATAAATAAACTTGAATTGAATTGAATTGAATCTACCAAACAGGCCCATAAAAAGCACCAGTGGAAGTGGAAATGGTGTGAAAACTCTAATGGCAGATGGCTGCTTCTCACTTAGGGCTGTCTATGCTAATGAGGGAGAGATCATCACAAATGGGCGGGACTTTGACCTTCTGGTGACATGTTTTTATAAAGTGTGATTATAAACAAATAGAATTAATTACTTTTTACCATTAGCAGCTGGCTATATTCACACACTGTTGCCACACAACTGTGTTTAAACTCCTTAAAAAAGCGATTTTTGCATAATAGGTCCCCTTTAAATAAGTATACTTCTAAGACTTCAAAGTATAGTTGCATGCTTTGCTTCCATAAAATAAAGAAAAGGAAACGCCTACAAATGATTATGCAAAAGTTCATCTATTCAGTGATCATTTTTTACTGCGTGTTTAAGAAATCCTGATGGTAGATTCTGCTTAATGCCAAAACAGGGTTTATGCTGGTTCAAGCTGTTAGTAAATCTGGCTCTTAGTATTTCTGCATCTCACCTGCACTTCCTTTGGGTCCTCGAGGACCTTCCTGTCCAGGATGACCAATGAGACCAGGAGGACCTGGAAAGACGACAATTAATACTGGAGCACAGGTTAATTCAGGGTCTTCTGGTGAGCATATATCAAGTCAACAGCATCCGCTTGTATACAGCATATGAGGAAAAATAAGTAAGCTGGACAGTGTTCATTTTTCTAGATTAATTTCATAGTTTAATGCAGCTTGTGTTTTTTTTTTTTGTGATATTTACAAATGTTCTTACCTGGAATCCCGGGAAATCCTGAATCACCTGTAAAAAGATTTGTGACATGGTTGTGATTTTTTTCCGATTATTAAGCGCGTAATACTACTTGTGTTATTATGTGGTACTGTTTGTGACATTGTGATAACACTTTTCTATTTGCAATATGTGACACCGCTAACGTTGTTGTCCAAATATCTTTATATAATTGTGACAATGAGTGATAATATTGTGATAAATTTGGCACATTTGATACATGATATACAAATATATGTGATATTTTTTGATTCTGTGATTATTTGATTATAATACATTTGTCTTATATGATAATCATTGATAATCATGAATACGTTTTGTGATAATGTGTAACATTATTGATATAAATATGATACAGTTGTGATGTTGGGATATTATAGGTTTAGAGAGCTGCTGTTATTTGGAACGGTTGTGACGTTTAAATATTATTATTAAATATGTGGGACTGTTAATATTGTGATACATGTATTATAGATAAATGTATATATAAATACGTAAATCTGTGGAGATAATATGTGTGATGATACTTGTGTAATATTGTGAAAATATATTACAAGACATTATTGTGACTTATTTGTGATAACAGTGATTCATTATTAATAATGTGCAACATTATTGATATTTTTATAATTGTGAATAATTATGATGTTGTTGTGATATATTTAAATATCATGATATGTTTTGATTACCGTGAAGTATTTCTGATATAATATATTGTCTTTAATGATATTGCGATTTATCTGAATGTGTATAGTTTGATTTCATACCTTTAACTCCAGGAGGCCCTTGGTCCCCTAGAAATAAATATACATTAAACATATGCATTAGTAAATCTGCTTTCACGCTTCTCCCAGTGTATAAGTTTACCTACAGTAGGTATATATTATATTGTGAATGTTACCTTTAGGCCCAGGTTCTCCTCTCTCGCCCCTAAGTGAAGTTGCCAGTGATGCTATAATAAATCATAACAAATATTGAATTGTAAATAAATGTTAACCAACTAGATGGTTGATTGCTGCATATTGTATATTCACCCCACACTGTAAAAACTTATATAACAAAAAGTCATGACTATAAATGTTTTTAAGTTACTTTAACTTTAATAAGTTAATCAGGTGTCAACTACATTTTTTTCATTCATGTATACATATATTTTCCTTTGGCTTAGACCCTTATTTATCTGGGGTCGCCACAGCGGAATGAACCACCAACTATTCTGGCATATGTTTTACGCAGCAGATGCCCTTCCAGCTGCAACCCAGCACTGGGAAACACCAATACAGTCTCACATTCACACACACTCATACACTACGGACAAAGTAGTTAATCCAATTCTCTTATAGCGGATGACTTTGGACTGTGGGGGAAACTGGAGCACGCGAAGGAAACCCACACCAACACGGGGAGAACATGCAAACTCCACACAGAAATGCCAACTGACCCAGCCGGGACTCGAACCAGCGACCTTCTTGCTGTGAGGCGACAGTGTTAACCACTGAGCCACCGTCATTTTTAGTCAGTTAGATTGATATAAGTTGAAATGGCTAGAAAAGTTCAATTGATTTAACAAAAAAAATTAAGGCACCAAGAATATTTTTAACAGTGCAAATATACGACACGCACTTCTGATGGTGTCCGACTGCAGCTCAGATCTGAGGATCTGCTGGATGGTTCTCTGCAGGACCACCAGATCTTGTCCAGCATATGTGGAGCCCAGGTTTATCGTGTTATCAGATTGGACACCAGGGATGCGCTCGGCAAATGGCGATTTCAGTGGATCCACGATGTTGACAGGAGACGTCGAATCACTGGTTTGAGCAGAGGTGGTGCTATCTCCATGGATACTATCCACACGAGCCTTCAGCTTACTCACCTGCACACCTAGATAAAGAAATGATTAAGGAAACTGTTAAAATACAAGCTACTGTAAATCCAACGCAATCTCACAAACTTTTTGATTTAGCAGCTAATTCGTATGAATTTCATTAATTCATTCATTCATTCATAGTCGGCTTAGTCTCTATTTCAGAGGTTGCCACAGCGGAATGAACCGCCAACTATTCCAGCATATGTTTTACACAGCGGATGCCTTTCCAGCTGCAACCCAGTACTGGGAAACACCCATACACTCTCTCTCTCTCTCTCACATATACACACACACACACACACACACACACACACACACACACACACACACACTCAAGTACTATGCAGTTGAGGAAAAGCTGGAGAAATAGCTGAAGAAAGCTGGAAACTGTAACCATTGACTTCCATAGTATTTGTTTTTCCTACATTTCAAGTCAATAGTTACAGGTTCTCAGCTTTCTTCAAAATATCAACAGAATTTTCAACAGCATAAAGAATCTTAATTCATTTAAAATCACCTGAGGGTGAGAAAATAGTAAGTCAATTGTAATTTTGAAGTGAACTATCCCTTTAAGAGGTGCTGTTAGGCATAAAGTATATCACAACTTCATGAGTATCCACTGTAATTCACAATTTCACAGGGTTTATTGATTTCATTAAACAGTTATTCCGTGTACGTAACAAGGTTTAACACCTTGTTTTTTTTCCATACAGTGATTATTAGTTTCTGTTTTGCCAAGCAACAGTCACAGATGTATGATTGTAGAGTCATTTGCAACAGCTTCAAACTCAGCTCAACCAATCAGAATCAAGAAACTATCCATTTTATAATATAAACATAACATACCCAGTGCGATCAGTCCACAGAGGAGTCCCAGCAGAAGAAGAAGAGCTAATAACAAAGCCAAAAGCCATTTCCACCACGAGCAACACGTACAGAAGAATCCCAACCCAGCATCGTCAGAATCATCTTTACGAATCTCTGTGTGGCATATTACAATATAAGACTATGAGTCGTAAAAAATATATAATATCTTCTTCATCATGAGCTGAAGTTTATGGCACTTTTATATATTCAGAGAGTTGTTCTGTAGTTGTTTTGATGTTCTGTAATTATATGCGGTGTTGTTAGACATTTACCTGCATATGTTGCTTTGTCTTTTGTTGAGGCTCTGGACGCTGAAAGCACATAAATGACAGTTTGACTGAATGAATATTAATAGAGTATTAGTTTTACAGTCAGGGGTTTTTCTGAATATACCGGTCATGGTGGTTTCTTTGGTGCTCGAGATCATCTTTTTCTCCCTCTTGAGTGAATCTTCAGAAAACGTGTCTGCAATGGAAGAAATAATATAATATATTATAATATAATATAATATAATATAATATAATTAATTAATTAATTAATAATAAAATATTATATATATTAATATATACATTAAATATAATATATAAAATGACATTAAATTTAAAATATTTAATTATTAATAATTAATATTTAATTATTAATTATTATTATATTAAATATAGTGTGTGTATATATATATATATAATTATTATTATTAATAATATATATATCTATATTATACAATTGTAATGTTTTTATCTGTTTTTAATACTTTTTGTTCTTTGTTGTTTTTATTTTCTCATTTCTTTTATTCTTTGATCAACATCCCATAATGCAATTCACAACCGTAAAGACACGGAAAACACTGCAGTCTGTCATGTCTACCTGCTCCAGCACTGGAGGATGAAGTGACGAACTGTTTGCCAGTGTTTTTGGACATGATCAGCCTCTCAGCCTCTTTCTTAGCCGCTACGTTTTCCTTCCCAATAGCAATAAACTTGCCATCTTTCACAAACACATCATCGGCGGTGATAGGACCGCTCGGAATAGCTGTGAATGTCATTGAAAAGAAGAACAAAATTATTAATATAGTATAATAAAGTAACTTCCACATCTTAAAGTAAAATCACTAGAGTATTACCAGTAATAGTAGTGGCCAATCCAGCGCTGCCAACATTTTTAGGAGCCCCATACACTGAAATCATATAACAGGCATAATACATCTTTAAAATATCATTAGCATTCTTCATTCATTTTCTTTCAGCTTAGTCCGTTATTAATCAGGAGTCGCCACAGTGGAATGAACCGCCAACTATTCTGACATATGTTTTACGGAGTGGATGCCCTTCCAGCTGCAACCCAGTACTGGGAAACACCCACACACTCTCACATTCACATTCACAATTCACTTACAGTGCATGTCTTTGGACTGTGGGGGAAACCGGAGCACCCAGTGGAAACCCAACACTGGGAGAACATGCAAATTCCACACAAAAATGCCAACTGGTCCAGCCAGGACTCGAACCAGCGACCTTCTTGCTGTGAGGCAACAGTGCTAACCACTAAGCCACCATACCGCCCCTCATTAGCCCTCTGTTTATTCATTCATTCATTTTCATTTCGGCTTAGTCCCTTTATTAATCTGGGGTCGCCACAGCGGAATGAACCGCCAACTTATCCAGCATATGTTTTACGCAGCGGATGCCCTTCCAGCTGCAACCCATCTCTGGAAAACATCCATACACACTCATTCACACTCATACACTACGGACAATTTAGCTTACCCAATTCACCTGTACCGCATGTCTTTGGACTTGTGGGGGAAACCGGAGCACCCGGAGGAAACCCACGCCAACACAGGGAGAACATGCAAACTCCACACAGAAAGGCCAACTGACCCAGCCGAGGCTCGAACCAGCGATCAGCGACCTTCTTGCTGTGAGGCGAACGTGCTACCCACTGCGCCACTGTGAGGCCCCGCCCTCTGTTTATTATAATTATATGTATGCAATGCAGTTTTGTTGTCATCACAATAATCATCGTTGGCCTTTACTGATGTTATTTTGCATGCACTGTGTCTTGTATTAACACTTAAAGCATGCATTAACATTTAAAAGAAACATATACAGTATTATATTGATATAAAATTGAGTTTACCATGACTAGCACTCATTCCATTAGCCATCAGAGCACCGCCAGATGTTGACAGGTTGTTCTGCATCCCATACACTGAGAAGAGCACAGATATTGTTTGAAATTGAAAAATATCTCGTGTATTTTAGTGTGTGTATGAGTGAACTTGTCAATGTAATGACCTGAAGTACTAAGGGCAGATGAACTGAGGGTCAGATTGTTCTGCATGCCACCTGAAACAAAAATAACACATGGTTTGCAATCATTTCTGTTTGTACAACTGTAGCACATTTTCGGCATGGAATTAAAAAAAGAAAAATAGATTCATTCAAATTAAAAGGGGAAAATTGTACATTTTAATCTCATGGTTATAATTATATAAAATTGCTAAATATATATAAAAAAACGATCAAAGTGCAATTGATATCAAATTAGCAAAAGAAAATTAATTGTATGTCTTTTTGCATGGAATTATTAGTTTATATTTCACAGTTCATTCATTCATTTTCCTTCGGCTTAGTCCCTTATTTATCAGGGGTGGCCACAGCGGAATGAAATGCCAACTATTCCCTTGCACCCGCAGCCCAATACTGGGAAACACCCATACACTCTCACATTCACACACACTGATACACTACGGCCAATTTTGTTTACCCAATTCACCTATAGCGCATTTCTTTGGACTGTGGGGGAGACCGGAGCACCCTGGAGGAAACCCACGTCAACACGGTGAGAACATGCAAACTCTACACAGAAATGCCAACTGGCCAAGCTCGAACCAGCGACCTTCTTGCTGTGAGGCGACAGTGTTAACCACTGAGCCACCGTGCCGCCCATATTTCACAATTCTTTTTTTCTGCACAGGTAACATAAACATGCCAAAATTATTGTGATATAAACTCAAAATTGCAGCAATAATGTAAAACGATCTTGCATTTATATCTTCTGCGCTCAAAAATGATTTTTTGTTGCTGAAAAAAACTATTTTTGTGATTGTGACAACTTAATTGCTTTATGTTCAATAAACTTATATTTAAAAAAAGATTGAGCCAACTTAATCAATTTGTGTTAGGACAACATGAAGCAATTGATAGGAACCCAGCATTTTTTACAGTGTATTACTGATTCTTTCAGTTTGCATGCACACACACACACACACACACACACACAC
>CAIGQW010053480.1:91597-141336 GCA_903798125.1 Danio choprae
GGAATAGATATGAGGGGTTTATCAGCAGAATTCTTCTCCCTTCTCTCCAAGTCTCTTCTTGAATGGGATAAAAAGATTCTGGAAGTTCATCCGAGTTCACTGGTTTGGTTCAATCCTCATGTAAGTTCGACAACATAAATTTGTTTTCCCCAGTGAGGTATTTCTCATATGAATGATGCTGATGTCTTTCAGTATACACGGGGCAATAAGAATTTCTACTATCTTGGAGTGATCTGTGGAATGGCGCTCTACAACAGACATTACCTCAACATTGACTTTCCACTAGCCTTATTCAAGAAACTCCTCCAGCAGAAGCCCAGTCTGGATGATCTGGAGGAGCTTTCACCTGTGGAGGCCAGGTAAACATTGAAGTTTTTACCGTTTCTCAAATGGTTTTCAGAGCAGATCATATTTTAATTGTACTTTTAAAATTTCACATTAGAAGTCTGAAAAACCTTCTTGAGGAGGAGGAGGAGGAAGTAGTGGATTTGCAACTTTTGTATTTCATGGTAATATAGTTTGTATGGTTGACTTGTATATACAGTAAGTCTACAATACCTAGATGATTAACTGTTGTCATTTGTGTTGTTATTTATCTCTGCCAGTGCACAGGGCAAGAACTCATTCCAAATGGAAGTCAAATTCAAGTAAACAAAGTTAATAGGTAGGAAAAGCTATCCATCCATCCATCCATCCATCCATCCATCCATCTATCTATCTATCTATCTTTGGATTTGTACATCGACTTTGTGTTCAACAAGTCCGTGAAGACTCAGTTTGAGCATTTTTCGAGAGGTTTCTCTAAGGGCTTTTATAGCTTCAGCTTTGACTTTGTATAGTTGTTCTCTGCATGTTATAAAATAATTCAATTGATTATCCATTACTTCTGAACACATATTGCATGAAAAGAAGCCTGAAAAGAGGGATGTTTTTGCACTGCTAGTTTTTCCTCTTTTTTCTAGTTTTTCAACATTGTGTTTTTTTATGCAGACAGAAGTATGTGGATTTGTACATCGACTTTGTGTTCAACAAGTCTGTGAAGACTCAGTTTGAGCATTTTTCAAGAGGTTTCTCTAAGGGCTGCCCACTCGATGCGTGGACCATGTTTCACCCTGAAGAGCTGCAGGAGCTTCTCCACGGCTCTCCTCAATATAACTGGAAGGAGCTTCAACAGGTAAATAGATACTAGAGACTTTTTAGAGACATTTGCAACAAGCTTTTCACATTTATTTCATGGCACACCTGACTTGTTCCGTTTCAGTCGGCTTCCTATGAAAGCTGTTCTGCCTCTGATGAGCTCATCAAGAACTTCTGGACTGTTTTCTTTGAGCTCTCTGAAGAGAACAAGAAGAAATTTTTGAGTAAGCTTGAGTAATTTGCCTCATTTGCATAATTGAGAAGTGTTATTATTACCTCTCTGTTTCACTCGTTCTCTTTCTCTTCAGTGTTCTTGTATGGAACGGAGCGTGTACCTGCTGGAGGTTTCTCAAAGCGCTCTCTGAAGATTTCTCAGAGAGACTGTCCTGATCCAGATGACCATTTGCCAGAAGCCCAGACCTGTTTTGGCAGATTAGTTCTTCCAAAATACAGTGATATCAACACACTACGCAACAAGCTAATACATGCAATAAACTTTTGTGCTGTGTTTGGACGAGGGTGAACTTGCCTGGGATTCCAGACTTCTCAATCCCCAAATATATATGAAGTCAAGTTTGTTGCTAAACTTTGCATTATTATAAAGAGCCCCTATTATGCAATAAAAAAGGTCATATTTTGGTTTTGGGGTCTCCAAAAACAGGCTGATTCTCGACTCTTGAGTCGACTATTTTATTTTGAGGAATCAATAGTATTAAACATGGTGCACTTTCAGATTTAACACACTGCATGGAAGGTCATTTTCAAAAATAATAGGGGCTCTTCAAATATTACATCATCTTTGTGATTAAATGTCACCTGAGAATCTTTCAGTCCCAAGTTTGATGTATAGATGTACAGATCACTGTAAGTTGCAAAATGCATACCATATACATCCATATGCAACCATCTATATGTTGACTTCTATCTATTTATCTATCTATCTATCTACTAGACAGAAGTATGTGGATTTGTACATAGACCTTGTGTTCAACAAATCTGTGAAGACTCAGTTTGAGCATTTTTCGAGAGGTTTCTCTAAGGGCTGCCCACTCGATGCGTGGACCATGTTTCACCTTAAGAGCTGCAGGAGCTTCTCCACGGCCCTCCTCAAAATGTATACCATATACATCCATCTACATGTTGACTACTATTGTATATATAAAAAGTCACATTATTTATATGCAGAGCAAAACATTTTATTGAATTAATCGAACCAATGCACTTTTATTATGGAATGTAATTAATATGCATGTCATCTCCAAACCTGTTTCTGATGTTTTTTTCAAACATGTTTGATTATTTAAATAAACTTAAGACTAATTCTCTTCAAAATATTCATTTTTATTGTATTTATCATTACAGAGTCAACATAGCCAATTACCAAGTAATTATTATCTTCCTAGATTCAAACCAAACCAATATTTAAACTATTAACTAGGGACATTAATCTGACATTGCGATATTTTGTTTTGCTGTGATATATATTGCCATATGAATATAATTTCACTAGATGATCTAAATAGCTCTATTTGGAAAGATTTCGTTAATTTATATTGACAGGGGTGATCAAGTCTCTCTTCTATGCAGTGCGACTATGATAAATAAGCATATTTAAATACGACAGAACAAAAATAAAATAAACAGTGCTTTATGGTTTTCTGGGGAGTCTAACAGTATTCAAATACAAAAAACTGAACAGTCAAACGTAAAACAACAGTCATCATTGTATACATCCATTTTAAACAATAATATTTAATAATATCTTTATCTTTTAATCATTTATAAATATTCTAACCTGCGATGTGACTTGCGATATCGATGCTCAAACTATATATAGTTCAGCCCTACTATTAACAAAAAGATAGTCTTACAATAGCCTACTCTCAATGCATTTGCTACATGCAATGCCAGGTTTTATCCAGCAGACGTCAAACTTTACCAGTGTTTAATGAGTCTCCACCGTTTGTTTTGGTTGACAGGTTTGAGTCAACAGCTTGAGGTAAAGTCAGTTTTATATTCGCACATTTGGACTTTCTCCTTATAAATATAATTTCAGAAAAAAAATATACTTTGCAAATTTTAAATAGTGAAATCATATTAGCAGCCAATGGCTATCAAAGTACAACATTGTTCACAGTCAATTAAATGGTGCTAATGTTGATTTCAAGTCATACTTACAGTACATGTGATTTCAGAGCGAATATTCAAACGAGCACGGTAAACAATAGAGAAAGCGTGTCAACAAGTTGTCCCTGAATAAATGTGCGAATATAAAACCAACTTTACCTCAATAATTAACAGCAGGTGTTTCTCGTCACTGAGGCTACAAATATCCCCTCAGCACTTTATTTCCTGTATTAAGACGATGATGATATTAAGGCATAGGAAAGGCAAATAAGCACTACCCGACCAAAAGGCAGAGGATGTTGCTAAATTGTCTTCTCATAGTTTTCCTCAACACGAATCATTTAGCGAACGCGTTTGATTTGGACGCTGTTGACACTGACCCAGAGGTGGAATGGAACTCAATGGAAAATTTCACACTGGCAAATGATGATTCTGAAAGTGTTGAGTTTGTCCCACGGTCCAAAGGCGATTTAACGCGTCCTCTTCTAAAACTACCTGGGTCTGTGCAAATATCAGCCCATCAGCTCCACAAAGAGCTTTTCACTCCAGGAAGAGGAGGTATCCCGGTGCCACCGCAGGTCAGGGAGATGCTTCTCCCTAAAGTGCCGGTAGCAAAGCCTGCTTTTTCAGGCTTAACCGCGCGGAGGAAACCGATAGAGATGTTGTGTCATCTGGACCGCATTTACGTGAGAGTCCTGAAAAGTTTGTTCTCCAGCCACAGCGCGCATAAACACCTGAAGCTGGGAACCTGTCCTTTCAATAAACAAACGAGAGCTCACTATTATTTTCTGTACAATCTGAAAAGATGTGGCTTGAAACGAGGGGTGGGCGACTATTTCTTTTGTCTTTACGCTACTAAGGTAAAGTTGGTTTTATATTCACACATTCGTTCAGTGACAATTTGTTGACACGCTCCCTGTATTGTTTACCATGGTACTTTGAATATTCGGTCTGAAATCAAATGCAAGTACGACGTCAAAACGCCTTTCGCACTATTTAATTGACTTAACAATGTTGTACTTCATTGGCTGCTAATATGACTTCCATGTTTAACATTGGCAAAGCATACCTCTCTGAAACTATATTATTGATAATATAAAACCAATTTTACCCCAATCCCTTACGTCGGTGACCCGTCTGTTGATGTGATGCATGTTTGTTTTAATTTCAGGAAGATGCAAATCGTATCACTTACTCGAATACTTTACGCTTTAGACCTGTGGCCACCGGCGTGATTGTGAGGGAACTGCCTTTTACTGTGCCTGTTCGATGTAGTTATCCAAAGTAAAAAAATAAACTAAAACATTTTTCGTTATTTCTGAGTAGTACACCTAAGTGTTAGATTAAATTGAAATAATTTGTTTTGTTGTTGAATGTCATTTTAAGGTTCCATCGCTCTTATCAGACTGGGTTCTTGCCCATTATTACAGGAGGAACATTTTTCAGGAGTTTACAAAGACAAGGAGCAGAGACCACACTTACTGTGATGGATGGTATGGTGTAACTTTTTTTTTTTTTTTTTTTTTTTTTTCTTTCCCTTAAATTTTTTAAATTTTTTTGCCTGGGGGTGGGGGGGGGGGGGAAATGACATTGCGATATTTTGTTTTTATGAAATATATATTGCGATATGAATGCAATTTAACCAGATGCCTGGAATAGCTCTATTTGGAAAGAATTAATATTTTTAGATTGATTGAAATGATTATATAGGTGAATGTATCTGCATACAATATAATAAATAAAGATGGATGAGTATAATAGAGCAAAGTTACAAATGCAATAAACAGTGCATTGTTTTCCTGGAGAGTATACCAGTGTTCATGTACTAATATATATATATATATATCTCAATTTTAATGTGGTATGCAGTAGTCAACATTAAGTGAATCTAAAAAGTTAATAAACGTTTGTTTTGGTTTCAAAACCCTTCATCTAAGCAGTCCTGATCCACTTCAAATGTTTACTGCTGTAGACTTCATAGTATAAATTATTACAATTTATATTTGATAAAGCTATAAATGTTGAGTTTATGGTGAAGCATTTGCAAATTGAAATGATATAGGCAAACTGTGAAACATCGCCATGTGCTTTGCAATGCAGGGTTTTCTCACCTTGTAACCTGTACTGTTTAGACATAAAAAGACTGTAAATTTGACTGTCATTATTTGTGGGCTGTAATAGAATTACAAGCAGTGTCTGTGTCTATAATGAACTGGAATGGCCAGCATCACTACTGTGTCAGGAAAAACATTGTTTATATCACTTGTCGTCATTTCCTGTTTTTAATTAAGCTTAACTTGTACTGAACAGGAAATAATACTTCTTAAGTGTGAACTGACTTGTAGTTTTATCTATTTCCAGATTATTGGAACTTGCTTGGGGTTGAACCAAGCTTTGAGCTTGGCAAACCTGTATGCTTTGAAGCCAAAGGCCCAGACATTGATGCGAGCCAAAGATTATACCTGAACCGTTGCTTTGTCAGTTCCTCTCCAAACTTTCAGGCAACAGAAAAATATTCGATCATAGAAAATTATGGGTAAGATTTTGTCAAGCTAATTTATGAAACAAGGTACCCTGTGTTGCTGTTTACACAATGAAATGCTATTGACTATAGGAAAAATTTACTTACTTTTATGCAAGTCACGACTTACTCTCTCTCTCTATATATATATATAAGCCCCTGCAATTAGCAAATGAGAGTAATCCAATCAATGACAAATGGAGAAAACTAAGTCTTTAACCCATTTCGCGGAGCGCAATTTTTAATATGCTTTAAGATTGTAGCTTGTCAGACTGTATGAAAATGATCCCCGTGTTACACTAAGTTGTCCCCAAAGTTGTTGAGCTGATTGCGTCATCAGGTTCAGCGCTCCTATTGGTTCTTCTATGGCTCTTGTCATAAGAGGTCACACCGCAGAAAAGTGCCACTTAAACGGCCAACAAATTTTAACATGGGATTATAGATCTCATATAGGATTTCCAAAAATTGTCAAAGCTTTACATTGTGTATACAATAAAGAAAAAAGCTGACTGCAATCTTCATTTCATCCCTACTTTTATATCATCTCCGTGTAGATGCCTTGTGGACAGTATGAACAGTGCTCTGACACAGTTCCACACCACTGCTAACAAGATGACCGTGAGGCTTTGTATCGGAGCTTTTCTGTTTAAAACAAAGGTTCCCAAGACGCATTCTAAAATGGTATGAAATGTTTTAAGTATGTCCTTTTTTATTAAATTGTTGGTTTGTTGTCCTTTTTAACACTCTCTTCCTATTATAGTCCCTGTATATGCATTGTGAGTTGGACCTAGGCCCAGAGACTCCTACACCTGAAGCCAAATCATGTACATATGATGCAAAAAACAAGATGTGAGTTTTACATGCACACATTTACTCTAAAATGAAAGATTTTTGGCTCTGTTGATGCGATTCCTCCTATATGTCCTAGTAAGTTGGTTTAAACTTTCAAATGCATCTAAGACCGTAAGTAGCATTTGCCCATGGTTTTTATGCTTTAGGTGGACTGAGCTTTATGGTGATTCTTCTGTCTGTGACTGCTGTACATCTACATGTCCTGCTGATCCACAGCCATATGGTCAGTATACTTGATTTAATAAATTAAATTTGACTTGCCCAAATTGCTGAGCAAGTTTTCCTGTTTCTGACAGACAAGAAGATGATCAGCAGTAAGTCCTGGGACATGAAGGTAGAAAAGGAAATCTCATTGCCAGAGGAGTCCATACCCGAGTTCGTTTTACCTGACCATGATGACATTGAGTCATTCTGGGAATCGCAAGATTCCTAGGAGAATATCTTTTATAGATGGCATATGTTTTAAGTTGGACTGCAACAATGCCATTCTTTGATCCAAGCCGTTATTTCATATTAAGTAAACTGAATTCACTCTAGCATTTTGTCTTCTACATTTTATTGCCCCCCAAAAGCAAACAATGAATGAGTCAAGAACACTCAAGCCCAAAGTATACATTAGTTTGTGTGTACATTGGCATAAATTAAAGTCAAATGTACTTTTTCTTTTTTTTTTTTAAATTACATTATACTATAGTCAACATTTGAATTGGATCAAAACCTTTCATCAAAGTTGTTCAAACCCTTTTTTTTTTTTTTATAGTTTGTGAACAGGTGATTGACGTGCACTAGAAAAACTGATCCTCATCCATAGCTTGCACTTTTTGTCTCAAAAATATGAGATGTCTTTGTACTTGTTTAAACAAGAATTTCTCTTTTAATCCAATCACATGCACTTATGATTATGGCATTCATTGTAGTTTGACCTTTTATGGCTGTGAAACGAGGCACAGTGTTGCCACCTTGTGGACAAACCAAGTAGATCAAAGACAACTGAAAGTGCATGTATGAGCAGATCTGATGTTCTATGTGAGGTTAGAAAATAGGGCAGCAAATTTGCATACTGTTGATGACATTTTGCCCTGTACATAGACCACAAAGTATACTCGAGGCTTTACATTCATATCTCAAAAAAAAGCAAAAGATTTGAACAAGTTTTCAGCATATCCAGTTTTAAAAGTGGTTCTGTTGAAGCACATTTCTCACTGATCCATATTCATGCATCAGCACTGGCATGTTCTTGATCATCTCCAATAAGTGTCTGTTGGTTTTTAAATGCAGCTTGTCATCTGACAACAGCGGCAGAAACAAGTTAACAGGTTTTCCTATTGCGAACTCTTTTGGGAGTCCGATTTCACTAGGAATGAGGGGATCCGCAACTAGAACATGGTCGAGCATTTTAGCTTTGAGTTTCTCCTGGAGAAAAGTGAACAGATCGTTGAGCCTGCAACCCATCTGCTCAGGCTCCCAAGGTAAAGTGTTCTTGGCCAGAAGATGTAATAGCGCAGTCTTTAAGTGGTAGCTTGTAAGCCCGCATGGCCCAGTAAGCCCAGTTTGGTGTTTGTGTAGAAAAGAAAGCATCTGCAGACAATAAATATGGCAGGCATTGTCTGGAAGTGTATTGGTTATGTGTTGTAGAAGGGCATTTTCGTAGCGTGCAAAACATACAGGCCAGTACGTGTCTGAAAATACGTCAGAAGGAAGATGTGACATCAGATGTGCCTCCGAGTCTTTAAACCTGACCACAGGTGTGAGTTTGAACAGAATAACCCGACCTGACCTGAACCGAACTTTGAGACTTCCAGGGTTTTCCCTGTTCCGGAATATGAGCTCAAAGTCATACTTATGGCTTATCTCGTTCCATGCTTCCCTAATGATGCTCCTAAACCACTTCAAAACTTTTGTTTTAGCAAGATATGAGCTGTTCTCTTGGCATAAATCATTAATGCAATTGTCAGGTGCATGATCATCATTTTTGTTATCTAGATGTAGGAGACACAACAGATCATCATCATCATCTAAGTTGGAATTGCTGCAATGGCAGTTGGCTGAATTTTTTACCATCTTGACTCTGCAACTGTTCTGTGTGGTAGAACCTATAATTTCTTTCAAAAGCGTAAACTCAAAGCTATATGACTTTGGTGGGATGATGGGTACATGTATGTCGCACACAACACTCTTCCTTGAAGCCCATTGCTCATAAAAGCTGCCAATCCCAACAAAGTCCTCGATCTCCATATCTGAACCTGCAGCGCTCGAATTTCTCACAGTTTCCAGAAGGTCGTTCACAAAACCTTCAACGAACTCGCAAGTTTGCCAGCTGTGATTTTGTGGAAGCACAACGCATTGGTTATGGAAGCTGCTTAATGTCTTGTAATCCATATTAGAAACTATTTTAGAGACATTTGTGGATCTCAACATCTTCTTCTGCAATTTGGATCCCTTCTTTAGGAACATTTTCAAAAAACGAAATAATGAAATTAATGAATATGTCTTCCACAGGTACAAGATGAAAGTGACATCTTGGTCACTCGATTGCTTTTCTTTTTGGTCAAATCCTTCATGAGCTTGATGTTCACGATGGGTGTCGATCTGGTCATTTTTTGGCTCTTCCGGATGTTCAGCTTCCCCCTGAGACACATTCTGGTCCACAGTTGACCCTAACCGGACTTGCTCATTTGTTAGACCTTCACTTGCCATATGCACAGTCCATTTGTCTTTGTCAATACTCAATATTTCCTGGTCATCTGGTGCAAATGCATTTTGGCGGAACTCGTTTTGCTCTCCCACAGGGGACATTTGCTCTTCGTGTAGCACTTTTGTCTCGACATTTGGCGCAGTTTGTTTAACATCTGACATGTGGCCCTCTATTGGCAGCTTGCGGTGACTCTGTGATGCTTCCTGATTTGAATATGGCAGCTCTATGGCAACAGCGTGCTCTCCTTGTTCCAGCTTTGCCTTCTCCTTCAGTAAAAATTGTTCATGGTCTTGCATGCTCACTATAATGTTGTCATCTTGTTCGTGAAACGCATTGTGATCCTTTGAGAGTAGAAGACTCACAACCATGACGAACACATTTAGAAGCGTGTCCTCCATCCTATGAGTGAAAAATATATACTTCCTGTTTAGAAAGCGTTTTTTTTTCCCCTCTATTAAAAGTATATGAAAATCCATAAGCTACATCAGAATTAACAATCCAGGAATAATATTTGCTAGATGTCAAGTATAATAACTGCTGTTCTATAGTTATGTTAGCACATTTGTATCAGATATTCTCAAATATGAATTCATTTATCTTTACTGCACATTTGAACTAATCTTTAAACAACTTACCTTTTAACACTCCACCTAAAAGTAGGACAAACGCCTCTTGTTGAACTGAAATGAGCTGAAAATGTTTTTCGCAGAGCTCTGTTTGGTTTTCTGCTTCTCACACAGGATGTACCCTGTCAAGAGTTTGAGTTTGACAGCACACTTCCTGAATACTGTCCTGTGGTACAACCCTTTCCTCTTTTTTTAAATAGTACACCGGTTGGTTATCTCAGCATAAAAAGAGATGCAGGTTTGTAAGATTGTCATACATAACCACCCTAAAACATTTAATCACTCACAGCATGAAAAATGAAGCTTTTGCATATATTACAAATGCTACATGCTAGACAGAACTAAGACTGTTTAATTACACAACTTTTGGACCCTGTTGTGTTTATGGTATTAAGATGTACTTTGAATCAAAATTGAGGAAAAAGTAAGTGCCAAAAGTGGGCAAGTTAAAAGTTCCCATTTGCACTTTTATTTACCATCGTCCACTTATGATCGGAACAATAAAAAGCATCTTAATATCAAATGTAAACCAGGGTGACTCCAATAAAACGTGTTTTATTTTATTTATTTATTTTTAATTAATGGAGTCAGATCCTGGTGTCAATAGGTAGGTTTTCATCACTAGGTATTAATACGCATTTTGAAGTATCGCATGAGAAAAGAGTGATGGAAATGGCAAATATCAAATAAAAATCCCTTAATTAACAAAGATTTTATGCTCGACTGAGGTGGTATTGGACTTATGCAAAAAAGGGTTAATGTGAATAATACACTGTAAACAAATAGCAAATTTACATATTTTGTGATTCATGTTTTTGTTGTTTATGCTTTTGAGTTAGTGACCTTTATTTAAAAAAAAAAAAAAGTCCCATAATGCAATTGACATTATCTAAATAAATGAAAATGTGAATTACAAAATATGGAAACTGCTAATTAACAGATATTTTTTACAGTGTAAGAGATGGAAAGCATTTGCCAAATAAACTCTGATTTAGTGAACATTACATCCATGTGACCAATCAGCTGTCGCCCTTGCCTGGTTTACTAAATACTAAAGTCTGCCTCTCTAACAACTTGAAACTATTGCGCATTTGTTAGTTTTTTTTTTTTTGAAAACTTAAAAAAAATAAATAAATTCATGTTAGGCAACATGGTGGCTCAGTGGTTAGACCTGTTGCCTCACAGCAAGAAAAGGTTGCTGGTTCGAGCCTGGGCTGGATCAGTTGACATTTCTGTGTGGAGTTTGCATGGTCTCCCCGTGTTCGCGTGGGTTTCCTTCGGGTGCTCTAGTCTCACCCACAGTCCAAAGACATGCGATATAGGTGAATTGAATAAACTAAATTGGCCGTAGTGCATGTGTGTGAAATGTGTGTATGGGTGTTTCCCAGTACAGGGTTGCAGCTGGAAGGGCAGTGGCTGTGTAAAACGTATGCTGGATAAGTTGGCGGTTCTGCTTTTGCGACCCCTGATGAATAAAGGGACTAAGCCAAAGGAAAATGAATGAATGAATGAGTTTCACATTAGGATGAAAACCCAAGAGATCACATATAAAGAATTTACTGCCCTTCACCAGCCTTGTCAATGATTCAAGTTTTCCACCAACTTTACCAGTAATGCCACAGAAAATTTTATTTGAATAGGGAGAGGCAACACTTTTGCATGTGTTCTGAGCCACACTGTGCCTGTATTACCAGGTATGTAAATATATGCAGTCTTCTGTGTCCTGCAATACAATACAAAGATAATTTTAAGAATTTAAAGATTAAATAATGATGTTTGGATGGATAAAACGAACACAGACGATGGTTAGGATATCAACATATCAATCAGATTTTCAACCTAGGAACTATGAAGCGGCTGATCACATGAGAGAAGGTGTGTGTGTGTGTTGTTTTGTGTGTGAGAAAGAGACCATATGAGGGTTGAATCAGATTACACAAATCCTCTGCTTTGAAAGGTTCTCTGCTTCCAGTTCACAGAAACCGAAGATTTGGTCATACACTGCAGAATTCAGTAAGTAGACTTCGTTATAGGTATCTCTCGGACTGTTGTTTGTAAACATATCAGTATTATCTCTGTTTTTTTCTGTACAGTTGTTGTGACCTAATTTCTTTGGAATTCCCCAGTGCATGTGACACAAAAATGTACTTGTTTTTAAATGCATATAAAACTCCTATCCAATTGTAAAACAGTTTTAACATTATCTAACATGCATATAGTGCACATGTTGTCAGACAAATGTAAATGAAATTAGAATCAGATAGGTTTGTGAGTGTTAATAAATTAAATAGTTTTTTTTTTCACAAACTGGTTATATATTTATCACTACTAGCGGCAATTTTTGGGAAACGACAACTACAATAAAATATTGCTTGTTTCACACTAAATATATTTTTAAGACTGAAAATATGATTATTTTTCAAATAAAGACAAATGTTTTTTAAACTATACATGCATATTTTTGTTGTTGTTGTGTTTGTATGACTTTGGTTTATTATTTGCATTTAAGCTGCTATTAAATAACTTTAGTTTAAGAAAATAGTAGTAAAAAAGGAACCACTATGGTACTTAACACATCAATTTACACAATTAGTTAACACTATGTGAAGGAATTAATACATAACACATTTCATTAATAACAGTCGCAGATGTAGTAATCATTAATCAAAAAATAAAAATCAGTTCTTTACTGACTTGCAATCCCTCATTGTCTGTGCATAATTTCAGAATGAGTAAATCCACCTTAGTAAAGTATTATCAAAACAAAATCCCACATTCACATACAAAACAAACTTTAAGTAATTACTAATAAATGTTATACATATTTTTGTCAATAAACATACCTTTCATAAAAGCAAAATAGTTTTTAAATGGTGAATTAAACCCTTGTGTATTGTTCCAATGGACTACCCTTTTGTTATGTTCATGACTGGTTTTGCCCCGTTGACTTCCATTATAACAACATTTTTTGATTGCAAAGCCTTGACACCAAATAATCATGCATTCTTGATAGTTGCTGGTTTTCCCTGTTGGAAAGTGATAAAATTTGTCATTTGTACTGTTCATCATCAGTTGGCACCATAGCCCATTTAGATAGGCCTGTGCTATGGAGTATAAAAACAAATGATAGTGTGCATGCATAAATGCACTTACTATGCTTACTAAGAGATCTGAGCTGCTTATTTTGATTTTCTCAGACATATCAAGGTAAGTGGTCTCACACACAAGCACACACACACACACACTGCAACTGATGATTAGCAGCTAAAATGACAAATTTTACCTCTTCCTAATAGGGAAAACCACCAATTGTGTATTGGGAAAATGCTTTGAAAATTTACAAAAACTCAAACTATGTTTCAAAATAAGATTTGTCACCAAAAATTATTCAATTTGCTGAAACAGAGAAAGTTGTGGCCAAATTAAGACTCAAAATCATCCCAGAGATGATGAAAACATCCCCAACAGCAACACAAGTGTTAAGTGGACAATTTTGAATAGAAAAGCTTTTATCAGAAAACTTTTACGTTAAATACTGTTACTTCAGTAACCAATTTTCCCTTATAGGTTACTCTTACAGTAGACCGACCAACAAGTCAATATGGATAAGTTTCGAATGATGGCCCAGATCCTCCAGTCCAACCAGGAGTCTTTCATGAATGGTATTTGTGGCATCATGGCCCTGGCGAGTGCTCAACTTTACACATCTTTCGAATTCAACTGTCCCTGTATCCCTGAATATAACTACTCATATGGGATCAGCATGCTGGTCATTCCACCCATATGGTTTTTCCTATTGGGTTTTGTATTGAACAACAATGTCTCGATGTTGGCGGAGGAGTGGAAACGGCCTATAGGAGCACGCAGGAAGGACCCGGCGGTGATGCGATACATGTGTGTGTCCATATCCCAGCGTTCGCTCATTGCGCCGGCCGTTTGGATATCTGTGACTCTAATGGATGGTAAAAGCTTCTTGTGTGCCTACAGCATGGATCTGGACATGTCAGAGTTTGGCAGAAATGTAAGCGGGCATGGATTATCTCAAGATGAACTCTTACGAATGCTGGCCAAAATACCATGCAAGCACATATATGACGGGCAGCACCTAATGTCGAGAGAAGCAGCCACCAGATACATACGCTGTATTTCACAGGTGGGTTCGTTTGATTAAAGCATTTGATGATGTGTTCGTAAACATTTTATAGACCTTCAACTAATTGCAAAGGCAAATTTATCTTTAATTGGAGTTGTTGACAACTGAAATAACTAAAACTGAAATATATATGGACAAAGAGTGCATAGATAAAACCTTTTAACTAAAATTAAACAAAGATTTCTAACTAAAATGAAAACCGTTAGTGCAGAAGCAATAATTATTGAAAAATTACAAAAACTAAGTTAATAATTTAAGTAAAATGTACACAAAAACAAATGATTTTTATGACGTAATATTACATTGGCAAAATTAGCAAAAAAATTTTTTTTAATTTTGATTGATTAATTTAGAATTTATAGTAAAATTAAAAATTATAGATTTATGATAAACAAAATACTAGACAAACTATTTCCATAATTATAGTTTATACAGTGGTCCCTACAGTGTTTTTTAACAGCCTATTGTTCTGCATCCTGATTGGCTGTAGACCATTGTCAATCAATGTCCTCCATGTCTCCTGTACAGTACAGAATGTGTTCAGCTTGTCCAATTAACATAAATCTTCGATTGCTAGCAGTGTGAGTTTCAACAAGGATGCAAAAAGGGTTGTAACTGTCCACAGCAAGACCATCATAAAGGGGGTCGCACACCGGATACGTCGCACTACGCATTTTAGAATTGTAAACATAGGTTTATATCAGGGTACGCACTGGATGCCAACATTATCCGCTAAAAAGCTTTATGAACCTTTTGCTGACAGTGATGAATGTTTGCGCCTGGCAACAGGTTTTGATCTTTGGTTTCATTCTATAATACTGGACTGATTTTTCTATGAAGGTTTGAACTTTGAGAGTGTTTAAACGAGAGAAAAGTGTGAGAATCTTAATGCCTGTCTGAGAAAAGTGTATAAAGTGTGTAGTGAGGGGTTTTACAGCCTTAAAACATCTATAATAATTAGTAAAGCAGACTACTTCCCAGATTTCGCCTATTGCGGGTTATTTTTAGAACGTAACTCCTGCGATTAACAAGGGACCACTGTATACCAAAAAATCATGCCAGGAATATTTGGAGTGAGAATCTTGCTAACATGTAAAACGAATATATTTAAGGGTCACAGTGCAGCAACAAAATGCTCTGTTTGATATTTTAAATATATACGTTTTTCAAAATCTTCATACTTTGTAACTGTCCTTCAAACCATTAGATTTGACCCACAATACGTTTTGAATTACTTAATATACCATTTAATATCATCACTTATTATACAATGAATGAACTATTTGACCCGTATTTTAGACAAAGTTATTTGAAACTTTAAAGTATAGTTGCATATCACATGGTTCATGCAATTTAAATTTACTGCAGACACCAAAATAGAGCATCTTGTTTTTAACTCAAATATATCACGAAAAATTGACTATAATTTACTGTGAGGTTCATAATGGCATTATATGTCAAAATAACATAAGCTAAAAAAATACTAATGCATGTTTGTTTGTCTTCTAAATCTCCCAGGCCTTTGGATGGTTGTTCTTGCTGATCATAACAATTGTTGCATTTCTGATCCGAGCCGTTCGTCCCTGCTTCACGCAGGCTGCATTCCTCAAAACCAAATACTGGTCTCACTATGTGGACACGGAGCGCAAGATGTTTGATGAAACCTGCACAGAACACGCCAAGAGTTTCGCCAAGGTCTGCATCAAGCAGTACTTTGAGGATATTAGCGGCGAGATTCAGAGCTGCCACGACCAATCACACGATGATAGCGACGATGATGACGATAAATCTGATGACGAGGAAGACAAACTGTTGGGTATTCGCCGGCAGGACACTATGAACAAGGTCCTGTGGGATTGGCACACGTGCAAACCTGCGCTGAGTCTGAGAAAGTATGGAAATGCTACTACTGGTAAAAACACTGAAAGTAGCACACATGCTAATAATACTCAAGAAGGACATGACTGTGTTGATAATGAGCATAATGTGAGCCAACGTGGCTTCAAAAATGGTTATGTGAATGCTGGCCTTGATGTTGGTCAAAGTGACTTGGAGAAGCAATTTTATAATAGCCAAAATGGTGGTATGAATGGACATGGCAATGTTAGCTTGAGCCAAAATGGATTCATTAATGGTGGTATCCCTTCTCCATGCAGTGGTCAAAAGAAAGCATGGGCAGTGTATTATAGTAAGGTCTGATGGGGAAAAAAATTCAGTTGCATTGGATTGTTATTGTTTTTTTTTTAGTTAAGTAGTGTATAACATGCATTAGGTTTCTTTCAAGACTTTAAATATGAAGCGGTTTCATTTCGTTCCACAAGAGGCCACTATACAGCACCTCACTGTAGACACTTTAGCTTTTTTCAGACCAGGAAATTTGACTGTCCTAACACAATTGTCATACTCTCTTTAGTTCATGGAATTTTGTCTCATGAACCCTTTATGTATACATTTACACAGATATCTTGTATACAGATACATCACATATCTCTGTTTTGCTAAGGTAATTAGCAAAACGTTGTGAAGCTAATGTCTAGCATAGTATGTATCTATATGGCATTGTTTGCACTTTTTACATAATTTGACTGTAAATAACACAATTTATTTATAATATAATATTGATTTTAAATGCTGTTGTTGGTGATGTACTGATATTAAAATATTTACTGTCACCTTTCATTTGTTTTCATAGTTGTTCATATTGAGCAAAAATAGAAAAAGCAAGACATTTAAAAAAAAAAAACAATTCAACCAAATTAATAAAATAAGGTTGTACATTATCAGTGGTTGTTTAAATGTCAAATTTTAGTAGCTCTTATGTTTATTGTTTTTATTTTTATTTATTGTTTATTTATTTTATTTATTTAGTTTAAATTAACAGCAATCTGATATACTGGTATTGCCAACAACAACAATAATAATAATAATAATAATAATAATAATAATAATAATGATGATGATGATGATGATGACATTTTAAAAACGAAAATTATTCCATTACAACTATTGCGGAGTGCTAAAGTCTCACATGTAATATGTTTTATTCATACTTGACTCTAGAGGGCGACTTCACACAGAAAGTCCACAAACAAGACTCAGGGGAGTAATAAAACTCATGACTTTCCTAAAAACAAATGGGGTATTTGAAGGACTTTTAATTTTTCAGTAACCTGGGTCAAGCGTATCCAGTGAACTGTATGCTGTTACAAAATTGGCGTTTAAGGTCGGTTTTCCTTAAAAATCAACGATCTTCACTGCCTGATTAATATATGATATAAAGAGGGTCTCAGAATGTACAAGAAGCACTGCATTAAATTACATTTTTCCGCGTCATGTCTTTAAAATATGAACATTTATTTTACCCCAGTATTTTCAATGGAGTTTCTGTGCTAGCCTGCTAATCCTGACGGGCGCATGCGTGTAAACAGCTTTTCATCTCGTGTTACGCTTGAACAGCTAAATGAATGCTGAAGTCTATTTAACTGATTGTATTTGAATTACATTACAACATCGATGCTGTAAACAGAAACGTACTCAACTGAAAAAAGTCACATTTACCGTTTACCGGAAGTTGATCGGTATGGGAAGAAACTAGCTGTGCATATACCCTATTACACTCAGCTATCACTGTAACTTAACAAATGCAGATAAAAATGTTTTGACTGATGAAATGTTTTTAAAAAATCAATACATTACTGCAACAGTATATTATTTATTAGTGTTCTTTAAGCAATCTGATATTTTCATAATAATAATAATAAATAAATAATATTAAAATAATATGTCTGCCTCATTTGCGATAAGGCGGCACATCAAATTTATTTATATCATCATTGTTTGCATTTTTAAATATATGTCTAGTTCATCATTCATTCATTTTCTTTTTGGCTTAGTCCCTTTATTAATCTGGGGTCGCCACAGTGGAATGAACCGCCAGCATATGTTTTATGCGAACTTATCCAGCATATGTTTTATGCAGCGGATGCCCTTCCAGCTGGAACCCATCATTGGGAAACATCAAGTAACTCTCACATTCACACTCATACACTACGGACAATTTAGCTTACCCAATTCACCTAAACTGCATGTCTTTGGACTTGTGGGGGAAACCGGAGCACCCGGAGGAAACCCACGCAAACACAGGGAGAACATGCAAACTCCACACAGAAATGCCAACAGACCCAGCCGAGGCTCGAACCAGCAACCTTCTTGCTGTGAGAGAATCGTGCTACCCACTGCGCCACCGTGATGGCCATATTTCTAGTTATATAGTCAAAATATTTTGCCATCATGTGGCCATGATAATTGTTCAGTAAAACATTTTAAGGTGTTTTCCATTTACTACCATTTCGAGTTGGATTACAGGACCTTGATCTCTAATTTGACAACTTTTGAAGCTGAAATTTGAAACTGAAAGCAGTTCAATAATTTATTTGATAAACACAGACAATAAATCATTTCAAACATCTAAAAATGTCAATAAAAGCCAGGTTTCAAGATTAAGACCCTGTCCACACTAATACATTTTCATTTAAAAACACATATTTCTCACCATTTTGGCCTTCCATCAATACTGATGTGTTGTTTTAGGCAACCAAAACATATCTTTTTTGAAAATATTCGCCAAAGTGAATAAATTTGAAAATGCTGTTTTCGAGTCGCAGTGTGGACTGTGAAAACTGAGACTTTCAAAAAAAACTTTTAGTCATGTGACCAATTCAGCTAAAATGGTGGACGGCATGGCATTGTACATTGTAAAAAAATGCTGGTTCCACACAATCGTTTTTTATTGGGACAACATGAAGGAATTAAGTTAACTTAATTGTCTTTTGTTAAATCCACTTGAATTTGTAAAAATTAATAAGTATTAATTAATAAAGTATTAATAAGTCCCCCCCCACAACCACACTGAACTAAACTGAACTTCTACTCTGAAAACTGGACTGACACCGTTTTAATTTACTAGAACTTCTATGTTAAGCTGCTTTGACACAATCTACATTGTAAAAGCGCTATAGAAATAAAGATGAATTGTTTAGGATGCCCTCCTCTTTTAGTGTGAATGACCAAAATTTTGGGAAATGGCTGAAAACCAAAATATGGACCCACATATGCTTACAAATGTTTACCTATTAACTTTGTTACACTAGCTAAACTGCAGCTTATGTTTCTTTCCGCTTTAGTCAGTTATTTGTCAAAGCAATGTTTTACATTTTAAATGTTCATAATCTAACATTTTTATTTAGTTTATTTCAACATATTGTTTTTTGTTTTTACATTATCAAAAACTATTTAGTATACTCAAAAGCAACATTACACTTGGGACAACAAGACTGAATTAAGTTCACTTATTAGTTTTTACAAATTTAAGTGGATTGAAGATAAAAAAAAACAAGTTGTCCTAAAAAAACCTCAAGAATTGTGTTGTTTCAGCTCATTTTAAATAAGTAGTTTGAACAAACAACATTTTTAGAGTGTAGAAGAAACAACTTTAAGACAACGTATGCCAAACTAAGAATGAAATCTTTCTCCTGATTGGTTAGATATCCAGCAAATAATCTGGTTAACATGAAAATGAACTCATGCACTCCACAGATAAGTCATCAAGATTGCCGAGAGCAACAAACAGAGACCCGGAGAGCACATGGTTGTTAGTGGAGCAGCAGCTGTTGTCTCTAGAGCTGGTGTTGGGGGTTGGTCGCTTGAGTCTCTTGTCTTCTGCTTTTTTTTTTTTCCTTTTCTCTGTTGAAAAGCCACCAATTATAGTCTTTACTAGAACATAAACACACGCCAGCGCTTTAGTAGGTCAGACGGCAACATGATCTGATCACGCTGCATATATATATATTTATGCACACATATATAAACACACTGCACTCTGACCCTTTTTTTTTTTTTCACTCTGGCTTGTTATGTCTGACACCTTCGGCTTGTGTTTTGTGCATGCATGTGGCTGCACTTCCTCTAAAATCTTGCATGCAGAAGAAGAGGAAGCCATCCTGTGACTGCAGTCGCGACTGGAGGAGGGGATTCGCTCAGGAAGGGAGGGAGAGCAGGAGGGAGGGAGGGATTGGAGGACAGAGTTGCGAGGCAAACCAGGATCACATGAGCACAGATCTGTTTACAAACTGAAACTGTGCAGCCAGGAAAGACGCAGGAGCCTTTTGCTGGAGAATAGATCACTGGCCGGCCTCATTAGCGCAACATCTTTTGACCTCAGATGCTCGCGTTTTGGCCTCGAATTGTTGATATGAGCTGAGGGACGATTGGGTTTTTTGTTGTCGACTTTCTCGATGGAAGGATTGAGGGAGCAGATGGTTTTAGGTGGAGAAAGAAAATACTCCCCCACACACACTCGATGGTGGTGAAAATATGATTCTCTTCTGAAAGGGCCTGAGAAAGAAGACAGATCGAGGAAATAAGTCTGGAATAGCATATGAGGGACGACAAAGACAATAGATGGAGTGGAATTTTGTCGGACGTATGGATGTTTAGGACATCGTCGAGGAATTTGTGAACTTTTTTTTGTGTGTGACAGCACAAAAACATCAAGTGCCACGTACAGAGTCGTTGTCAAAGACAAGACGAGTATCAAGGGCACATTATGCTGCCTTTGTCTTTGTAACAAAGCACCTTGTGCATATTCACATCGGCGGAGCCAAAGAGTGATTGAAATCTTTTGTTCTTCGATGCTGACATCATAAAAGTGGGATGAATGGAGGAATAATTGAACTATAATCAAGCCAAGCGCACCCTGTCATTTGAAGAGCTGCTTTTTAGACCCGTCTGACCTACGGGAAGAGCGCTGAGCCAAATTGTGGGCAATAAGTTGTGCTGGAATCAGGCTTTTAGGTTGTGTTTTCCAGCCCCCGCATTGCCTGTTCCAGACAAGCAGTGAGTTTGCAGCAGCAGTGCTTGGAGTCAGATTACATGCAACCATTCCAATGGTGTAACGGTGAGTGGCCTTTGCGAAAGAAGTCAAAGCTGAACTTGAGTTTGTTGCTTTTTTCAGAATTAGTCACTGAATTAGTCACTGAAGCTGCTTTAGATGTTGAAACTAGTTTGAAGAAGTCAAAGGGAACTATTCAGAAAGGTCAAAAGTAGCTTGTCAAGACTGAGGAATTATCTGTGTTATGCAGAGACCCGCATGCTGTTGGGCTCTTGCTCTTCTGAAAACTGATACGTCTACAGATTTATTTTTAGATGAAAACATGGATGGCAAGTCAGTCTTTCAGTGACAGTAATGCTTAGTAAGTAGACATGGACTGCATTAGGATTGTAATCGGAATTGCTCAGATTTTGATTATGTTTGTGTCATACTTCCTGTAAACTTGTTAAACTGATTACATTGACTAGATTAAGTACTGTAAATGAGATCGTGGACACACACACACACACACACGCACACACACGCACGTATATTTATTTAAACTACTTCATTTTAGAGAATTTTATTAGTTTATTTGGAGCCAGAATCTTGATCACATATAAAAAGAATATATTTAAGAGTCATGTTTGGAGCTAGTAAGACTTGTTTTTGGAATGAAATGTTTTCTGTTAGCAAGGCTACATTTATTTAATCAAAAGTACAGAAAGAAAAAAGCATGAAATGTTGTTAAAACTTAATAGTTTTCTTTTTTAATACATTGTAAAATGTATTCCTGTGACGGTTGGTCACATTTTCCTCTTTAGGTTCACATGATCCTTCATGATAAATCATTATAAAACCATGATTTGTTGGTACTCAAGCAAACATTAACTTCAATGTTCAAAACAGTTATGCTGCTTAACATTTTTGTTAAAACAGTGATATATTTATTCCAGGACTCTTTGATGAATACGAAGTAAAAAAAAAGTCTTTTTGACGTTTTTAGTGCATCTCAGATGAATAAAATACATTATTACATACAATATTTATACAACAATAATGGATGGCACGGTGGCTCAGTGGTTAACACTGTTGCCTCACAGCAAGAAGGTTGCTGGTTCGAGTCAGTTGGCATTTCTGTGTGGAGTTCTCCCTGTGTTGGTGTGGGTTTCCTCTAAATTCTCCGGTTTCCCCCACAGTCCAAAGACATGCGCTATAGGTGAATTGAATAAACTAAATTGGCCATAGTATGTGTGTGAATTAGTGTGTATGGGTGTTTCCCAATACTGGGTTGCAGCTGGAAGGGCATCCGCTGTGTAAAACATATGCTGGATAAGGTTCATCCCATTGTGGCAACCCCTGATGAATTAAGGAACTAAGCCAAAGGAAAATAAATGAATAAATTAATAATAATAATAATAATAACACTAAAACTGTTGCTTGTGTATATGATAGACATTAAATCTCCCTTGTTAAATTGTTAAGACATTAAATCGTGGTTGTTGCTAGAAGGGATACAGCTGCGGCTGGAAGTTAACAAGAATTATTTATATCATTTTACCCATTAAATGTATTTTATTAACGTCTACCCCCACCCCAATCCTAAACCCAACCATCACAGGAATGCAAAAACAATAATTATACCAAGTATTATTCATATTATTTATTAAACGACCAATTAGATTATATTTTATTAACGCCTACCCCCACCCTAACCCTAAACCCACCCCTCACAGTAATGGGAAAATAATAATCATCATTGTAAGTGTCACAAAAATGATGCTTTATTGATGCGAGTATCCGCAGATGTATCCCATATAGACTTTACCCTTTATCCTCCCATCAGAATGACCCAAGCTAACAGTAATAATCTCTGTGGAAGCCCCTCTATATAAGCACCTTACATGAACTGCTCCACATATTCAGACTGAGGGGGATTCTTGCAGATGCTGCACTAATCTTTAACTCTTACACCGACTGACTGAGGAACGTGAATGGAAATGAACTTCACATGGTTGGGAAACAGTAAATTGTGAATGGTGTACGCACATATGGCTTCTCGAAAAGGCCAGATGGTGGATCGTTGGAGGCAATCCCACAGTTGTTCATATTTGTTTAGTACATCGCTAATTTCCCAGAATTCCCTTGAAAGTGGGAGTATTAGAGAACTGTTCTGCCTGCTTATGGGTTTGATTTAAGCAGCTAATTTGACTGTTTGTGTATGTGTCCTGGTATTCACTACTTTGTGGGGACCAATTGTCCCCTCAAGCATCCACCTTTTTCCCACGCTTCATAGCGCTTTGCATGAATTATGTTAACTTCCACTAAACTGTGTTGTAAATAACAAAAGTCAACGTATCAGAATTAACAAATGAGTTTAAGCAGAGCATGAATAACCCCAAAAACTTGAAACTGGCCTTTCTGCAGTAATATTACAGATGTGTTCAATATTACTTTGGGTTATACAAACATAATATAATCTAAAAAGGAATAAAAACTGTGAACTCAAAAGAGATTTGTCCAAAGATATGGTTGTGATACTAATGTCATATTAAAATACCAAGCATAACATTATATTTATAACTGATAAAAAAGCCAATCAAAGCCAATCATGCCTCTCTCTGTGTTTTCACTATGCATACTGACTAATAGTAGTGCAGCCTTATTATTTGGAGGGATTGGTTTCAGTTTTATTGAATGGAAGTTCCCTAAAATGAAAGTGCAATGAAATACCAAGTGAATGAAAAAGTGGATGAAATACCAGTAACATTAGATTTTTTATCTTGTGGGGACTTGTTTTGGTGTCGACGAGGGAAAAAGCTCATAAATCTTACAGAATTAAGTATTTTGAAAATGTAAAAAAGCGCAGTGTTCTATGAAAAATTGGGGTTAAAAATGATTGTCATTTACATATATACATAAATACAACACAGTACACATGCATAAATATAAACTTTGAATGTGATTAATTGTTTGACTGCACTACACAATACACTAATATTGTGTTGGCCATACTACATAATAATTTTTTTGCTTGTTTTTGTTAAATAATACAGAAAAAGCTAAATAAATTGCATTATTGGTCAAAAATACTGCAATAAGAGCTCTTCTAAAACTGTTCAGTCCCCATATAACATGAAAACCTATTGCGCGTGTGTGTTTGTGTGTGTAGGCTGCCTCTGTGGTCTAGGGCTGCAGCATTCAGACTGTGATATGACAGAGGAAGACATCTACCGTCTGCCGCTCAATGTCTACGTCATTGTACTGGGCATAGGCATGTTCATCTTCATGCTCAGTGTAATCTTCTGCTGCTATCTGTTCAGGCAAGAACCCCAACGCATTCACCACACCCGCTATACACAAATCACACCTGCTACTGTAAAGACATGTAACAACACACTGACACACATGCCTCACACTACATGTATTTTGTGGGTTTTTTTCTGTAATACAATCGTATCTTCATTGTTATCAGCGTAACAATGACAAACTTTATTGACATATGTTCAAATTAGCAGTTTAGATTAGTTATGATTAATGACTAAGTTGATAAGCAATTTAGATTATATTTTGATTTATTTATTGGTATAAAAATGTGTGTATTGCAGTGCATATAAAAATATTTTACATGGAATATATATATATATATATATATATATATATATATATATATATATATAAAACAAACTATTAATTGCAAATTACATAAATGTAAACTATTTTAGATTTAATGAAATAAATAAAAATGATATTTTAAACCACAGATTTGTTGTGCTCATGTATGTGTATGTATTATCTAAAAACATTGTTTGTTTTAACCTCTGGCAATGAATTTAATATAGATTTAATAATTATTTTACATGCAATAAATATAAAATGATATGATTAATTAGAAATTACACAGTGTGAAATATTTTAAATTATTTAACTTAATAAATAAATATGCATTCATATTATATTTTAAAACACTGATTTTGTCAGATTTAAGTTAAGTTGAAAGTTCTTGAAAATATAAAAGTGTTGAAAATATGTATAAAAATTGTCCAAAAAGTTGAAAATATATACTTTTTTACTTGAGCGTATTGAAATTTTATAATGAATTGTATTGAATTTTTCTAAACTTTTTCTTATTTTTTTAATAACATAAATATCTATTATTTCATTCTGCAATAAAGTATTTCACCATTTACATTTATGTCAGTTTTATATAAATTACTTAGTTTAAATAACATATATATTCCAGATTACTCATAATTATCAGAGTTTTGTAAGGTGAGGTTTTTGACAATATAAATTATTTGCATATACACTTTTATTTTTTTTTTTAAAGAAAATTATCCTGTTCATCAAGGCGGCATTTATTAAATGTAAACAATTTGTTAAATTGTTAAATATTTATTAAAATATAAAATAACTTTCTCATTATATGTAATTTTAAATGAAATTATTACTCCAGTCATCATTGCTTGTATTACCATTAATAATAATAATAATAATAATAATAATTAATATTAGAGTGATTTCTGAAGGATCATGTGACTCTGAAGACTGGAGTAATGAAACTGAAAATTAATCTTTAAAATCACTGGAATAAATTATTAAATTAAATTTTAAACTACTTTTGAACAGTTATTTTATAGTGCAATAACATTTCACAATTTTACAATTTGTACTGTATTTTTGATGCAACCTTGGAGAGCAGGATAAGCTTATTTTAAAACATTTCGAAATCGTACTGACCCCAAACCTTTGACCGGTATTGTATATTGTATATGAAGTATTTTATATGCATAATATGTTTAATGTTTTCATTTTGATTCAAGTTTAAATAACGTCATATCCCTGCTTCTGTCATACATTAATATGATAGTATAAATCCTGACTGCAACTTGCAGTATAAATAATGAAGACGTATTTGTAATGCATATGAAAGAGTTTGGCAGAGGAAACGCTGCAGCAGATTGATTTACACAATCACAACATCTCTCTTTCGCATCAGCTTTTGCAGCTCAACTCAGGAAGTGTTTCAGTTTTTCCTCTTGTCTTTACAGGTTGAAACAGCAAGGCACAAGGGAGCAGTACAGCTACAATGAGGTGGGCTTAAAACAATGCAGCCAGACTGAAATATAGCACAGAATGTTTGCCAGAGCCTACACAAACCCAGTCTAAAAAAAAGCCTTCGGTATATACTTTACTCATATAAACCATGCAACCAAGAAACAGGATGTATATAATTTCCTCTAAATAGGTTGCAAGAAGTGTCTGGAACATGGACATAAAAATGCTGAGAAGGTGCTGAGAACTTTCACATAATGTCAAGCTCATTAGAGATGACAGCACAGGAGATAATAATTAAGGTAACATATACGGTTACAGAAAAAATGAGACCTGCTTAAAAAAAGTATAGCGTTTTTTTTATAGAAACTGCTGATGAGAAACACCTTGCAGACTATAAAATGAAAACATAAAACACAATTCTTAGTTACTTATAGTAGCCCATGACTGAGAATTATTAAAATATATTCATTCATTCACTTTCTTTTCGGCTTAGTCCCTTAATCAGAGGTCGCCACAGCGGAATGAACCGCCAACTTATCCAGCATATGTTATTACGCAGCGGAAGCTCTTCGAGCCGCAACCCAGCACTGGGAAACACCTATACACTCTTGCATTCACACGCATACACTACGGCCAATTTACCTTATTCAATTTACTTATAGCGCATGTCTTTGGATTGTGGGGGAAACCAGAGCACCCGGAGGAAACCCTTGCCAACACGGGGAGAACATGTAAACTCCACACAGAAACGCCAACTGACCCAGCCGAGACTTGAACCAGCGACCTTCTTGCTGTGAGGCGACAGTGCTACCCACTGCGCCACTGTGTACACTGTAAAAAAAAAGAAGAAGTTATTTAACAGTTTCCGTATATTTTTTCGTGCTTTCTGTTTATTTACGGTTGTGAATTGCCTTATGGTATGTTGATCTCTGTCTTATTGGCTTTTGATGTTGAAAATATAACTCATGCGATCAGCCGGTTTGTCTATAAACTGACATACAAGCAATCCGCTGATGAATCGTGGCTTTAAAACACTCCAGTGTCCCTGTAATTGTGGTTAGACTCAGTAAACAGCGGTGAGTTCGGTGAACTGATGACCTTCACAGCCAATCACAGTCATTTCTGTTGAGCGTGTGAACACAATGGCAAATCAGTGCTGTTTAAGAACCCACTCAAATGTTAGCGGGAAATGGACGTTTTTAAAGTTTCAGTACCGATTGGTATCGAATTCCAGCATCATGACAACACTGATTTAAACTTTTAAAAATGTTAATAAAAGTCACTTTTCAAACTTTTCAATGTTAAAAGTTGTTGGAAGAAAGATCAGAACCCATAATATAATTCAAAAGCATAAATAAATGGAGAAAAAATGAAAACATGAATCACAAAATACGTATAAAAAATAAAATAATAATAATAATAATAATAATAATAATTATAATAATAATTATATATATATATATATATATATATGTGTGTGTGTGTGTGTGTGTGTGTGTGTGTGTTTTGGTAAATATCTAACTTTTCTGGTGTAAAAAAATGTTATATGAGCTTAACATATAATAATAACTGTAAATAAGCCATTCATATGCTTTTTAAAAGCTATAAAAACATTCTTTGCATTGAGAAATTTTGTTACAGCCTTTCTAATCCTTATGTAATAATCCTGATTCGACTAATGCTGTGAGTTGTGGGTGTGGCTATGTGTTTGCTTGGCAAATGTCTGATCGGGTATGTCAGAAAACTGTAAAAAAAAATGTGTAATTTAATGCTGTTTCTTGTAAAGGGAAAGTTTCAGCCAAAAAGGAAAATTCTGCCTTCATTTACTCACTCTTCACTTATTCAAAATATGTACGTTTCTACTGTTGAACACAAAGGATTGGAAAGAAAGTTGCTGGGATCCACTGACTTACATAGTAAGAAAATAAAAATACTATGGAAGTCAATGAGTCTCACAAACAGCATCTTTTGAATTATCTGCTTTCACGTTCAACAGAAGAAAGAAACTCAAATAGGTTTTGAACAAGTGAAGGGTGAGTAAATGATGATGAAGAATGAGTAAACTATCCCTTTAAATTATAAGCTTCAAGTATTAAAAACCACATTGTCAATTTTCTTTTTATTAAAGGTGGTGTTGAAAGGTGCAGGAAAGAAACTGAGCCTGCTGGGAGTAAGTCATATCTGTATAAACACAAACACATCTGTATTTTAAGACTGTGTGTCACTGTTTGAACTATTATGAAGTCAGAAAGATCAAACTAAAGGGAAAATGTCACAGTAAAAGTAAATACAGGAACGAACAGTCATTTTAATACTGCATAAACAGTTAAAAAATATAGTTAAAACATTTAATTTTCGACTTCATACATTTTGTCAATGAAAAGAAAGGGATTCGTTTAAACTGTAGGCTTAGGTATTAAAATCTGTGTAGTCTATTGTCTCAAATATACTTTACTATACTCAAATACTAATGATTTATTCTAAGTGTAATTTTAATGAGACCTGCAGAGCTAGTGTAAATATATCACTTCGATCAGACGCTTTCTTAACCCTCGTTTTCTCACTGCTCTTGTGTTTGTTTTGTTATTAAGTGAAATGAACGCATAACATTTACACATTCAACTACATCCTGCTTATAGATGTTTTTAGCCCATCATTGAATCTGATTATTTATGTAAATGCATGTAAATATATATTTATTCAGTTTTTATATTGTTTCAATAATATTATTAACTAATATGCAAATGTTTATATGATTTAATAACAATAGAGATGGTAAAGTCATATTTAGTCTTTTAGTAGATATATCTTTTATGAGAGACGTGCTTTGTTTACCAAACAAGTGGATCTAATTGGATTTGAATTGTAAACCTTAAGTTAAAAAGTTTTTGCCAATTTTATTAAATTTTTTAAGTTTTTAGTTACTATACACTCAAAACCGTTACTCAAAACTGTTTTTTATACAAAATTCTGCACAAGAAATATCTGCAGATACTGTCTGGCTCTGGTTAAAGGTCCCATGAAGTGTTTTAAAAAGTGTTTTTATTTGACGTTTGATGTAATCTTAACCGAGACATGAAGAGAGGCCGGGACATAGTGTAGCTCCTCCCCTTTAAAAAAAAAACAGCCAATAGCATTTTGTTTTACCACAGCTCTGCCAGTGAGAGTAGTTGAGCTCAAGTGCATCAAACAAAAAGAGTCTTGAAGGCGGCGGGGCATGTCAGATACTAGAGAGCATATGATTGGTCAAGATTTGACAAGAAGCTGAAGTATAAGGTGACATGAATAAAACCGTTGATACAATTAGGCGGAAGTGACAAATACTAACATCTAAAAAACTTTATTTCAATTTCATGGGACAATTAAGGGAATCCACTTTAAATATCACTAATAAAATATATTAGCTATGTTATTAGCTATATTAGCTATATATTATAGCTATGAGTAAAGGACTGGACTAATAACCTTCTGGTGTTAAATTTGCATTACTCAACGACTAAAAACATCAAAGGATGTGACTGTTGATTACATCACTATGCAATCCTTTGGCAACATTTCCTGTGAATTAACACTTCTATTTATGAACACGGGCGTGAGAATCAAAGACGCGAGTTCTTCATTTCAGATCTCCTACCTAGTGGTTTAAAGTTCTTCACAAAGCACGGCTCAATTAGCTCATGATGATGATGTGTTCATTCAAATTGCAAAAGTGAATTCTCTATTATGCAAATAGACCTCTGCAGGATTTTATGGCCCTCTCAAACAAACTGGTCAACTGCATTTTGGAAATCCATCAGATTTTTTTGGTACAACTTTCAATTTCTTCTTCTTCTTCTTCTTCTTTTATTGGTATTTAGCAAGACCATACATAGTAGTATATAGTAGTCTAAGTAGTCATAGTAGTCTTGTAGTCATAGTAGTCTTAGTTTTCCCCACAAACCCCTCAAAATAAGATACAATTAAATTATTAATGAAAAACAAACCTAATCACTACGCATTTCTCTAGGAAAGAGTGTGAAACAAAAGGGAAATGTTGGCTAAGAACCTGCCAGTGTTTAAGAAGTGTACTGATGAAGTGTTCAGGTGTGATAATTACATCGGGATTAAACTGGTTTTGTGTTTTGTTTTACAGCAGCCCTGTGCCGTGTGTCTAGAGGAGTTCAAGACGAGAGATGAGCTGGGCGTCTGCCCATGTTCACACACCTTCCATAAGAAGTGAGTGTCTGAATTAAGTGTTTGCTAAACGGGTGATGCCACATTTGCTCATGCAAAAGCCTGAAGAATTACACTGAAAACGTATTAGTCACTTGAGAAACACCAAAAATCTGAATTCAGTTGACATTGCATTATATTACTGTTTTTATTTTATGCATTTACATACAGATGAGTGTACATTCTTAAATAGATCACTGATTAAATGTTTGGGACCTTTACATTTTATTTTAAATGTTCTGAATTGAAGCCTTGTGTTTATTTTAGAAATACAGGATTATTGTAAATTAAATAACTTTATAAAATTTATTATAACAGTGTTACTTACTCTAATGATCACAAGCTGCATTTTTACATATCTGTCTAATATACTAATCTGACACTCAAGAAAAATTTCAAATCATTTTTAAATGCTCATAGTCATTTTAGATGCTCATGTGAGTAGCCAAAGAAAGCGCCAAAATAGGTGTACAGCACAAAGGATTGTATGGTGTTTATAGCAATAAATTATTTGTGATTAATATGTTTTATTATTTAACTTATTTACATAAATTTTATTACACAACATACAGTATATTTCATATACATTTATTACATAAAATAAATGCAACCTATGTGAGCAAATAAATATTTTTACTTAACTTTGGGCTCATTCATGTACTTAATTATTATTATTATTATTATTAATAGTTAACACCTTTATTCAGAAAGGTTGATTTATTCTGATCAAAACTCACAGCAATTTTTATTTTATTTTAAACCTTAGTCGTCGAAGAAGCTCAAAAAACTATATATTAGACAAATTTCTAAAAATGCAGCTTGTGATCATGAAAGTAACACTGTTATAACAAATTTTATGAAATATAACTTAAGATAACTCACAATAATACTGTATTTCTAAAATAAATTCATTAAAGCCTACATTCATAACATTTAAAATAAAATGTAATGGTCCCAAACATGAAAATATTGCTATAAAAATATACACTCATCTGTATGTAAATTAATAAAATAAAACAATATAAATGCAATGTAAACGGCATAATGCATATAGGCAAACTGTTAACTTTAACCCCAAAACAACACAACAGCAGAGCAACAGGTTTGCATTGACACTTTTTGCAAGAGCAAGCAAAGTGCAAAAACCTAACCTACTGTGCTAATTACAACCAAATTGTAAAATACAGGGTTCCCACTCTTTCACGAACAGCAGATTCAAGGACTTTTAAAAGCACTATTAATGTCAAATCAAGCACCTTTCTTAATTCCCCAGCATAAGTAGTGCCATGAAAGTCCTTACTGTGCTTAACATTTCACTAACACTCAATATTTACATTAACATGTCAGCGTAATGATGTTTTGAATGGAATGTGTCATTGTCAATTTGTTTTTACTGTTTTAAACAGTCATGTTTAAAGAACTTTATAAAATGTGTTGAATTCACTACTGTCAATATTCAAATGTGGTTTCTGAAATGTTGATAAAATGTTCATTCTTGTACAAATTTTTTATTTACGATTTTTAAACTAAGAATTGATTATGTTTTACTTGTTTTTGACAGCTGCTGAAATAACACTATAAACAAATTTCATTTCAAATTTAATTCAAGCACTTACGAGGACCTTTTTTTAGTTGTTTTTAATTTCTGGGCCTTGAATCCATGTCTGACATTTAAGTGGCTTCAAGAAATGTGGGGACCCTGTGAATAAAACAAATCTATCGTCGTGTCTTTGTAACCCGCAGGTGCCTGCTGAAGTGGCTGGAGATCCGCAGCGTCTGTCCGATGTGCAATAAACCCATCATGCGTCTACAAAACCCCGACGCCCCGAGAGGAGCAGAGGGGCTTCAGGACCCCGAGGAGGTGTGAACCCACAAACTGCACGGCCCAATAAGGCCACATTAAAAACGCCCTCTAGTTCTGCAATCGCTGGAACAAATCACAAGACCTGCCAAGGCTCTCCGAAGCCACCAATATGCACCGCCAACAAAATGGCGGACCCGGAGAATGCCAGAAAAACCAGGACGCCAGCGCTCAGCCTCCACTAGTGAACCAGTACCATATCGCCAGTAGCCAAATATACCAGTAATCTCCTATATATTGTGCCACACTCTATTCTTTAAAAGTAGTTTCGTGCTGAGGTTTTAATACGACACACACCGTGCATGCTGGGTAACGGACGTCACAAACGTGAAGTAAACGTCTCAGGAGATCCAACCAGGCAACAAAAGAACACATTTCGGTAATTAAACACCTGTGCTGTCGATGAACGGCCTTGTATATGTGAAAATAGGGTGTAGGTGTAACTTTAGTGCACTATCTGTTCGACTGGTACTACAGGTCTTCATTTGGGGTAGTTCATAAAAGAAGAAAAACTTAAATGTGCTATTAATTTACTCACCCTCGGGTCATGAGAGTTACGTGTTGTTCTTCAGAAGATTGTTTTCAGTTGAAACCGCGGTCTGTGGTGATTCATGAAATGAAGTCAGCGGCAACCATCATTAAACTATGATGGCGAGAGACGAAAAAAAGAAAACCAGAGAATTCAGATTAATACTTGCGGCTCCCGAGGATAGCCATAAAGCGAAATCACCGGCCTGTGCAAGAAAATGAACATTATTAACAACATTAAAACACCTCGGGTAAATGGAGATCTTATTTGATTCCTTGAACTGGTTCTGTTGGACTGATTCAGGTCGTTATCGGACCATGACGTCACGAGCACGATTTTATATGATTAAATCTCCTAATAACAATATAAAACTTAAGTATAAAATACTATTATAACAATAGTTTTAAATGCCAAAGTATATAAAGTGACTAAGCTAGTCCTTATCAACTTAAAAAAAAAGTCAAATTCTTTAAGCATGCGCAAATTGAATCAGAGTTGTATCCTCAGTTCAGTCATGATTGAAGTAACTGAAGCGCTGAATGAGTTTGCGATAAACGGCATCAAAAGATCCCAAACATTATTTTGTCTCTTTTGTAAAAAGAAATGACTGTCGAGCGCATTCAAACGTGAATTCTGATCAAATAACTTGTCGACCTGTGCTTATATTTCCATAGTTCAGTCTGATTTGATGAGTGGTTCAATTTCTCTAAAAAGATCCGGTTCAAATGAATGAATCGCTCGCAAACCGAACTGTGTTTTCAGGTAATAATGACGCTCAGTGTCTTGCAAAGACCGATCACTAGATAATAATTTAGTTTTTACTGTATAGCCTATATGTTTTTGTGACTCTCAAAGTGTTAATGGAGTCGCTTTTCATGAACCACCACAATTTTAAGTTACTTTTTAAAATATAACATTCTTCTGGATAGAAAAAGGTCGCCATCTTGACTGGCTTGATGGTGAGTAAATTACCAGCATTTTTTGGGGGGGGGGGGGGGACTTTCCTTTGAAGAAGATCCTGCGTAGTTCTTGCAGAAATATTCAATATATAACCAGCAGTTCTTATCCAATATTGTGTTTATTGCTTGAATTGTTCCTTTTACTTATTTTGTATTGTTTGTTTTTAAATAAAATGTCATGTTTTTGTGGTTATCCCTCATTTTTTTTTATTAATAAAAACGCTTTCTGGAGCTTTAGAAAGCAAGATTTTATTGCATGTCTCCACGTTACAGGATTGTTTTACATACGTAATCATATTTCATCACATTTAATGATTCAACATATGCAAACGTCACTACTAATGCACCTATAGACACTTTTAAATAGCTGAAAAAGAAGCAGAGGAATGCACATATTGGGTAGACAATAAAAGAGTCTTTGTCTTCAAATGTCTTATTCATTTTAAATGTAAAATAGGTGTTTTTAGCTGTTGGCTTCGGCTCCTTTTGACTCCACATATTCGAGAGCTTTCTGCTTGACCACTTGGATGGTCTCAGGTGTGCCGTTCTTCTTCTCGTACTCCAGGTAACGCTTGAAGAAGAACTTGATCTTCTTCACCGACACGCTCAGGTGAATCACTCGATCAAAAAGCTCCCTGGAGACAAAGGGCAAATATTTTTTGATAATGAATTGGACAAGAAATCAGAATTTGAGAATTTTGTTCATGCATAAAAAATAAAAAAAAATAGTAAATATATAAATAGCAATAAAGTTTCTCTGCATAGAATAAAAAATATTTGGTTTTGAATTCATAATTCATGAATGTTAAGATTCTATTACACTCACATATTCACTCGCATCAAAAATACAAACAAAAAAATAAATAAATCAAAAACAAAAAAAATAAGATGCAAAATAAAATGCAAAAAAAAAAAAAAAAAAAAAAAAAAAAAAAAAAAAAAAAAAAAAAAGACAAGCTAGACCCCCCAAAAAAGTGTTGTGGAAACATAATTGTATGAATGAAGTATTATGTATTATGAATGAACTATTGTAATATGTAGTTTACAAAACATTAAGATTCATTAAGATTTTTTTTTTTAAGTTACTGAAAATGTTTTTATTTGAAGAAAAAATAATATTTTTATTATATTTATAACAAATTATATATATATTACATTATATTTTATCTTTCAAAATTTAAAGATTCTATTTCACTCAATACAATAAAAATACTTAAAGTTCATTGGACGGAACGGGAAAAATTACTCATTTAAATATTACTTTTATTTTTTTAATTGCAAATAAAGCAAGTATCAACTCAAAATCTAAATAAAATGTAAAAGGTAGACTTGGTTACAAAGATCAGATTAAAACTGTAAATACATATACATATATATATATATATATATACAAAGTAAGATTCTTATAAACTATTTTCTTTCCCACCGGTCTTGATGTGCAGCTGTGCTTACCTCACTTCCTTCTGAGAGCCGTGCTTCACCATCAAGTCTATGAAGACGGACCACAGATCTGTGCGTTTGGGGTATGTAGTGAGGACCTTGTCAAACATAGACTTGGCTTTCTCTGAATTCCCAAACTGAAACTCCAGCCGAGCAAATCTGGCAATCAGGTCCACATCTGGAAAAAACAGCAAGGAAAGAAAGCATGAGCCGCAAACAGACAACGCATGTGTGAAACAAGTATGAAATGTAGCTGTGACTCACGTTCTTTACTGGACAGGCTCTGCAGCGCCCTCTGCAGAAGGGCATTGGCAGAGTCACTCTGCCGTTGTCGAAGCAGGAAAGTGCCGTAACTCAGATAAACCGCTTTGTCCTGTCTGAAGCGCTTCACCATGCTTTTATAAAGACTCTCAGCCTCCTACACACACATAATATAGTGTAGGTAAATAAATGTGACAATAAATTGATCAATACATGGCAGCAAGTCTGTCCTAATGAGCGATTCACTGAATCAATTATTCAGAATGGCTGATTCACTGGCTTTGATTCACTTACAAACAAATCCCAGATTCACTCAACTGGTTGAAAAACAGAATTCTTTAGGGGAAACACATTTCTCTTTGAGTGAAACAGGAATAACTAAGATAATATAGTGTCTAAAATGTGACCCAATATTAATGTGACTCAATAACACATATACATGTGTTATTTATTAACTACTCCTTTCAGAACCTAAATTATAGGTAGATTAACTATATTCTAATTCAGTTTCCAAGTAGGATTCATCTCACAGTCAATGCTTTTGGACTCTCGATAATGTTTACTATACGAATACTTTTTAAAATGTAGTTTATTCCTGTCATTTAAGTTATTTGAATTTACAGCCTCATAACTCTTCTTTGGTGTCATTTGTTCCTTCAGAAATCATTGAAATATGCTGATATTGGTAGAAACTGAAGTAAATGTTTTTCAATAATAAACTTAAAAAGTTCAAAACATCACCACTTGCTTGAAAAAAATTAAAAAAAATCTTTGTGATATTATATATGACTTCACAGGAGTATAAGTGCCAAGTGAAGTCAAAATTTCATAACACCACCCAGTAACTAACCAGAATACACCATCAAACAATTCACGACAGCGGACATAATGCTCACTTTGATCTTTTCCGACTTGGCATAAATGTCGGCCAGCTGCTGGTACACGAGAAGAGGTTCACAGTACTGGATGGCCCGTTCGAAAACTTTCTGCAAGCTGTCTGGTGTCCCATACATGTTCTCCAAATTCAGCATGGCCACCCAAATATTTAGCTTCTCCTGCTCCTCTCTAAACACACACAAAAAAAAGGTTAATTGTAAAACGTGAATTCTGTGTAACTTATTTTGTCAAAGTGGGGGCTTTCTGCATATTGTACAGATTTAAAGTGATATCCCACGCCAAATTTACATTTTGTTCCGTTTTTTTCTAATATCTAGGAAGATATTTTGAAAAATGTTGAAAATTGGTAGCCACTGACATACATAGAGGGGAAAATATTATGGAAGTCTATGGAAACAGATCATTAAAATAGAGTACAAAAAGACTGAAGAATGTTGCAAATCTAAGCACACGGTCTACAGAGCATGGCACAGGTGCAAAAATGGTTGGGGTGACCGACGCATGGTCTAAAAGGGTTGTCATTCTCTTAATGAGCTATGGGTGTAATATGCATTAAACCAATCAGACGCTCATCTCACATTCCCTTTAAGAAGGAGTTGCGGTCGTGCCATGGCAGATTCATTATTTACATGGCAGACTGAAAAAAACTGAATGCTTTAAGTGCACGAGCAGACCATCTATAGAATGAGACAGATTCCATCAAAGCCCCCTGAAGTGAAGCAAGCATGGAAGGAGGTTGCGGTTTTCATATTTAATGTAAACAAAAATTATCTTTTACATTTTAGTCCTTTAAATGTTCATATTTAAAGATGTTTGTGTGCTGCTGCACATCCCTTTGTGTGTAATAAGCAACATGTACGTGCACTGTGGACCTGCCGAGAAAAAAATTGCTTATTGATTTAATAGTTTATTAAATAAAAAAGTGCCACTGACTTTAGACCACCTTTTAATTGGTTAATGGCACAGTCTATTTCAGCTGCCTCAAAAATAAAAAACGCAATGCACCAATAATGCGCCTTTACACACCTCCTCCTCTTCCTCCTCTTAACAGCTCAGCATGCCCCATAGGCACTCAAATGGACACAAATGCCTTTGTTATTTAAACAATAAGGCGCAGGACTTGATAATGATACCTGCACCGAGCTGAAACTAGCAAAACGCACTTGTCGCTCAGTGTATGATACAGCCTTTTGTGTTCAACAGAAGAAAACTCAAACAGATTTGAAACAAGTAAATGACAGAAATTTCATTTTAATTAACTATCCCATTACTTGCAACCATTAAAAACAAAACAAACAAAAGTCTTTGACCTGAAGGAGATGGTTTTAAGGGCTCTCTCGGCGACGGCGCGGGCCTGCTCGATCTGCGTGGCCTGTAGATGGAAGGCCATGTACTGCAGCCAGAGGAGGGAGCTGTCGGGAGATGACAGGAGCAGACGCTCAAACGATGTTGAGTTATCAGGTCGTACAGATGTGTCCATGAGTTCGGCTTCCAGCTTGCTGAGCTTCTGCTCGGTGTTCTGCTGCTCTTGCTTCAGCTCTTTACGGGTCTTCTTCACCGGCTGGAGAGAAACAAGTTTATTACTGTGTGTTTGCATTAAGTGTTTACAATCTTTTACAGCATTGTAATGTTGATGCAGGCCATATCCTTAGTGACAGTTCACCCAAAAAATATACATTTACTCATTATTTACTCTCAAGTTTCTTTCTTGTATCCTGTAACCACTGACTTCCATAATATGTTTTTTTTCTCTACTACGGAAGTCAAAGGTTATCGGTTTCTAACATTCTTTGAAATATCTCCTTTTGTGTTAAACAGAAAAAGGAAACTCAAAGGTTTGTAACCACTTGAGGGTAAGTAAATTAAAATTGTTTTGGTAAACTATCCCTTTAAGAGTGAGAATAAACAAAGCTCTCATTAAAAGTAGTAAAAAATATTGTTCTGTAATAAGTGTAGTACAGAGCGCAAAACAACAAAAATAAATAAATATTGTGCAGCCCAGTAAAAGTTAAGCAAAATATATATTTCAGTTAGTTTTTTTTTTTTTTTTTCAGAGAATAGAAGTGAGCAGTTTTAGGAGTGAATATGCTAAATTGAAGTTATAAATAAGTTTCTTTGGGAATGTAGCTATACATTTTTTAGGGGATTTCACCTTTATTATGATATAGGACAGTGGAGATTTCAGACAGGAAAGGATTGGGAGCAGAGAGTGGAAGGATTGGCAAAGTACCTCGAGCCGGGAATCGAACTCGGGTCGCCGTTAGCACTTCTGTGCTATATGTCGGCTCACAGTACCACTAGTCTATTGTCTGCTAGCTCAAAAGCTCTCATTATGCACACACACACACACACACACAAATACATAACTTTTGTAGTGAAAATAATATAAGGTTGGAGCAACCGTTTCTTTTGTGAGTGAATGTTAAATTTCTGACTAAGGCAATAAATTTGCAAACAAATTCAAAGGAAAATAATGATCATAACTAGCCTTTTACCATTAAAAACTACTTTCAGTCAAGCCATATTTGTTTTTTTATAGTGCTTTTACAATGTAAATTCTTTCAAATGAGCTTTACATAGATCAGGGCCCAACTGTTTCCTATAAAGGGCCAAAAAGCAAACTTGATTGAGGGCTGTGGGCCGAATATATACTAAACCGTATATAGAAAATTACCCATGGGTAATTTTCTAATTTATTCAGTAATATTTAAAAATAACTTTCTAACATTGCTTTAAATCATATTTACTAACGCAGTATAATTTTTTACATTTTATAATGAAATTATTACAGTAATACAAGATATCTGCGAGCAAATCAAAGTATGCTCGACTAGTATATTCAGCATTGAACTTGTTATAAATGGGTAAACAACCCCATTTATAACAAGTTCAATGTTGAATATACTAGTCGAGCATACTTTGATTTGCTCGCAGATATCTTGTGAATCTGTCAAGTGACAGTATTTACATTTTAAATGTCTGGTTCATTTACAGTATTTAATTTAATCATTTAATTTCAGTTGCCTCTTTTGTAGCTCGGCAATAAAACAAAGAAACAAAAGGTTGCGTTCGATTCAAAATGACGATCACTATCAAAGACATTCGCCTTAACCACCTCCCCAACATTCTGCCTCTCTTTTCAGATGGGATGGTGAAATCAAAGCTTACTATGGGCCAACTTTGGCCATTTCTGACATGGATGAAGAAAAAAAAGAAAATCCATAACAATATTTCAGGATTTATTAAAGATGAATAAACATCAGATAAATATGCATATGCAAGAGTTTCCTTTGAGATGCAAAACAGGCTATTTAAACAATTTAAAAGGTTTTTAATCAACTTCCTGGTATTCACGCTATAATTTTACATGCCAGCAAAAGTATGTATTTATTTACCCAGTTTGTATCTGTGTTGTTAGTAGATTACAAGCACGTCATCATTGTCGGCTCTATATTTGCAATCTAATTTGCACTGCATTAGTTATGGAAACGATCTGCTGAGTCTGTGCTCATTAATTCAAGCACTGTCATAAGAATCATTCCCAGAATTTTACACTCCACTGGCACTTATATACGATTGTGCTCACATGCTAATTTGTCATATTTAGTCTATCCAGCCCGATTGATCTTCGATTAATGCAATAGTTTCTCAAAAAAACATGTTTGTTTCTTGAGGGAATGCAAAGCTATTGCAAATCATGGTTGAAGAGTGGAATGAATCGCTTTCATTTTATATGCTACATCCTGAAGTCTACACAGGAGAAATGTAGTTTTTGATTCACGTGTGAGCTCACCTTGCTCTTGACTTCCTCCTCATCCTCACTGGAGTTCTGGTTGTCGTCTGCTGGGGCAAAAGGTGTTAAAGAGCCCAGCGTGGACTCCCATGGGAAGCTAGATGTCACCTGAAGCCGGTTTGGTTCCTCTTCCTTGCATTTAACCTAAACATTTAGAAAACTGCAGTGTAAGATATCAGAGGAAATTGTGCATTTTGATTAGGGATGCTGAGGATTAAGAGGTAATCGATCCTCCTTTAAATTATCCTCAGTGATGGTCAAGTAAGCATAGACATGAATAATGTGCATAGTTGTGAGCCGCATGTGGCTTAAGTGTAAATGTACAGCCTTATGCGTAGGAAAAATAAAGTGAGCACACTTTTCTATTATACAAAACTCTCTGGGGTGCGTTACTGAAGAAAAAAATATACAATAAAATAAATACTAAAATAAAAATCAATAAATAATACATTAAAATACATAATACAAAAAAGTAAATTAAATAAATAATAAATAAATACAATAAAATAAATACAATAAAACTACAATACAAAAAGAGTACATAAATTATTCAACACAATAAATACATAAATATGATTGTGTGTCACATTCTCGACTGTTTGGCGTCCTCTTGCGACTAATAAGCAAGTTAGTGTAGGCTGCATCCAGCTATTTTTCTTTTTGCAAGCTTTAAAAAGTAAGTAAATTAGAACTTTGACCGATGTCTGGTGTCTAATCGTTTATCTTTGTGGCAAGTAGCCATGCAATAATCGGGATAATGTACATCTAGCTGTTTTTTTGTCTTGCAATAACACACTTTAAGTAACAAAAACTATTTGCTCACATGGAAAGGTGCGTTTCACTAGCTACCAGTGTGTACATACGAAATAAAGCTATTAACACTTAAATTAGTCATGACCTTTAGTTACATTATCAATCATTGATTCTTTTTTTGCAGTCCTACTAGCCTATCATTTACTTTAAAAAGGTTCTTAAGGATGCTTGCTTTGAGTGTCATTTTTACATGTTAAAACTGCACCACTGAAGTTGACGTCTAACATTAAGCTTAACCATTAATTGATTGTTAATTTACATCATGATCAATCATGGAAATTTACATCCAACTGATCTGATAAGAGAACATACCTTTACTTTGCCAGACTTTTTATCCGACACGGTTTCATCCATCTCTCTGAAGAACACCTCTACACCGCTGTCGCTGTCCTCCTTTTTCGATTTCTTTTTCTTCTCCTTCAATGTTTTCTTCTGTTCTGTGGGTTCTTCAATCACTCGGCATTCATCGTCGACTTTTATCCGTTTGGTTTTCTGTGCATCATTCTCATTGTCTTGCTGCTGCAGGGATAAAACACAAGGTCAAATAACTCCTCCTCTTCACAACTAACATACTGTTAGCGCGGTGTGCCGCTGTGCTAACAAACACGCTAACCTGGCTCTCAGAAAGAGTTTTTTTTCTCTTGACAGCAGCTTTTTTGTCATGTTTCTCCTTCTCCTCTCCTGTCAGACGCAGTGGCAGTTCAAGAGATTCTGGGAGCAGATCTGGCTTCCCAGTGTCTTTTGACAGCAGCGACAGGTTCACATGGAAGTTCTCGGAGTCCACGCTGAAATTTGATGAAGAAAATCCAACAAAATGAAGCACAAACTGTTAGCATGTTTTAGCACCTTTCTAGTATGTTGATAGCAAACAGTTAACCTGATTTAGAATGTTGTTCGCATACTTGAGCAAGTTACTAACATGCTGCCAACGTGTTTTCACACATCGTAAGAATATTATTAGCATTATCAAGCTGCCATGTTTATTGTGTTTTTATGTGTCTAGCATGTTTTAATTAAATCCTAACATATTTAAACGTGTTGGTAACAATGCTAGCTTGTTTTAACATGTCATTAACACATTGATATGGTGTTTCTAATAGATTAAACAGAGAGCTAGCTGGAATGCTAACATGTTCCTGGCATTGTTTTCACATAATTGCTAAGATAAATTTTTACTTTAACTTTAATTTAACATAATTTAGCATGTTGTTATGGTAGTAGCATGGTTGTCATATTGTTAACATATTGCAAGCATTAATTAACATTTAGCTAACATTGACATTGTTGAAAATGTTGCTAACATCATCTAACAAAATGATACCATCAATAACATGTTAATGTTTCTAACGTGTTGAGACAAACTAGAATGTTGCTAACATTTCTTGCATGTTGTTAGAATGAATGAATCAGCATGAATGTTATTAGCATTTTTATCAAGCTGCCATGTTTATTGTGTTTTATGTTTGTAGCATGTCTTAATTCAATGCTACCATATTTAAACATGTTGGTAATGTTAACTTATTTTAGAACACTGCTGGCTTGTTTTAACATGTCATTATCACATTGATATGGTGTTGATGATACATTTAACAGAGGGCTAGCTGGAATGCTAACATGTTCCTGGCATAACGTATTGCTAAGGTAAATTTTTAACATTGCTAACATAAATTAGCATGTTGTTAACATTTTTGTAGTCAGAATTAACACTGCTAGAATATTTTAACGTTTTAGCATGAAATAGGATGTTGCCAACATTTACATTGTTGAAATTGTTGCTAACATTATCTAACAATACGTTACCATCAGTAACATGTTAATGTTTCTAACGTGTTAAGACAAACTAGAATGTTGCTAACATTTCTTGTATGTTGTTAGCATGAAGCATCACATTGATAACATGTGGCTAACATGGATTAATTTGCTAAAATTAGTAATTTGCTTACATGTTTTTAGTATGATTAACATAAATTAGGATGCTGTTAGCATTTTTGTAGCCTGAATTAACACTGCTAGAATATTTTTACGTTTTAGCATGAAATAGCATGTTGCTAACATTTACATTGTTGAAAATGTTGCTAACATCATCTAACAATACTTTACCATCAGTAACATGTTAATGTTTCTAACATCTTAAGACAAACTAGAATGTTGCTAACATTTCTTGTATGTTGTTAGAATGAAACGTCACATTAGTAACGTTCCTAACATGGACGTTTGATAGAATTAGCAAGTTGTTTACATGTTTCTAGTAGGATTGACATCGCCAAGACAAATTAGCATGCAGTTAAAATTTTAATAGCCTGAATTAACACTGCTAGAATATTTTAATGTTTTAGCACGAATTAGCATGTCACTAACATGGTTTTAACATCTCGGATAACATCTTTAACATGAATTAACATGTTGCTAGCAAAAATTAGCATGTCCTAGATCATTTGCCAGGCTTTGCTAGTAATATACAAATTGTAGGTCTTGAAATGGGTGGATGCATTTTAGATTATCTCAAAATATCTATAAATTTGATCGTTCGTTTTTTAAAAACCTTAAGTCGGATCAGTTAGAAAAGATATAGCCTAAAACTTAAGATCAGCCTGAAGATCTGACATGAGTTTGGTGGTTGTAGCTTGAAAGCTCTATAAGGAGTAGCACTTAGAATTTTGCTCTCAGAAGACGACAACAAGGAAGCAGCAGCTCAAATAGTGGATCAGTGCGATGTCTTTCATGAGCCAAAATAACTAGATCATTTTAATATTGCTAATACAATACATAAAGACGTGCATCTCAATATTTAGCTAAACAAACAAAAAAGCTTTATACAAAGTGAAAAACATAGCATAAACAAGTCAAACACTAGTTAAAAACATACATTACCTAAGAACCTTTGCGGCCACCAACGCATTCTGGCCAACGTGTTCAATAATGACTTTAGGGTCATTCATATAGTATTTTGTAGCATTTTGGAACAGAACTCTTCCTGTTATAGTCCTCGATAACCTTACATACAAGAAAAAAAACAATGTGATTTTGAACTTATAAGGGTTGGTATTAGGACTGGGCGATATGGGAAAAATTCAATCTCGATGCAATTATTTTCCATATTAAACAATAACGATATACATTTCAATATCAGTTGTTAATGCTTCCAGATTTAAAAGAGTATGCCAACAATGACCGAAGCCACAAAAATTAGAGAGTCCATTAAATAGCATAACATATTTTTGGTGGTATCGGTGTATCTCTAATATCAGCACACTTCTAGATTCCCATAGGTGCACATTTCTGCTGTGTGACTGGTTTAAGATCAATATAGAGCAGGGGTGGGCAAACTCGATCCTGGAGGGCCGGTGTCCTGCACAGTTAGCTCCAACTCTAATCAAACACACGTGCTTATAGAATTCTAGTGATCTTGAAGACACTTATTAGCATGTTCAGGTGTATTTGATTAGTGTTGGAGCGAAGCTGTGCAGGACACAGGGCCTCCAGGATCAAGTTTGCCCACCCCTGATATAAAGTAAAAAAATGTCCAGAGCTTATTTTTATCGACATAAATTTTATTACGATTCGATATGATATTGTTTATCAGCCCAGCCCTAGTTAGAACCAATAAAATAAAATGCATGTAAACCAACAAATACTTTACCTCAGAAACATGCCTTGGTCGTTAACAGACGACACATATCCTCTGATATTCTGACCCTCTTTTATATCAGAAATTGACTGAATTTCTGGGTCTGTTACAACTTCATGCTTGTCCTTATTCAGTCTGGAGAAAGGAGGGAAATCGATACTTAAATGAAAGGAATACTGAATTTACTAAATAAATTGTCCACATTTGTGACAATTAAATGAGACTTACAAACTTTATTAGACATTTATAGCGCAAACCTGAAGTCAGCTTCTTTCTAGAGTTTTGCAAGATGACTATAAATGAAAACACTTTGTCTGATATCCACATGAGAATAGCTCTGTTTTTATGAATTATTAAAGAGTTTTAAATGACTTGTCAGATAGTGGCTAAATAACAGAAGCCAGAAAGGGGATAAAAAGTCACGATTACGCACACGCATGCCGGATGTTCTCAGTATTCTGAGAAAAAAGCAACAGATGATTTGGGTCAAAGAGCGACAAAGGTCAAGACCACCCATTTACACAACAAACCGCTGCTGATTTCTCAGGACTAAGCACCACTGATTTCTAAGCACCGTTTAATTTCATATTACAGTCAAACTAAAATTGTAATGCATACAAATAACATTCATTCAGATTTGTTGTTTAGAGTTATAGGAACAATCAGAGGCATAAAATTACAGTTAGATCTGGTATTAAAGAAGACAAAAGTAATAAGTGCACAACTGCTATAAATATTTACTTTTAATCATCACGGTAATGCACTTTTGTTATAAAAATAAATTCAATTTATGACCGAATAATATTACTAACACAACAGAATGTAGTAAATAATAACAATTATGAGGATTATAATTATTTATTTACTTCTAATTTGTTAAATCACTATTTTGAAAGAATATCACACTTTTGTCCATGTTTACACTATTTGCAAAACATTAATTAATTAAAATTTATTTAATTTTCCAAAAATGTTTACTAAAAAATACGCACAATTTTATCAGTCTTGTAAACAATATTTTAATTACAGGATTGTAGATATTTGTATGACGGATGATTTTTGAGATTTCTAAAATGAGGTTTTTACAAACAAACAAATAAATAAACAAATAAATGAATGATTAAATAAATAAATAAAAATAATGGATGGAAAAGTCTATGTCCATGTCGTCCCCATGGCTTATTTTTCACAATTTCACCTTTTTTTTTGTTGTTTAATGACGTTTGATTATATACCTGTAGGGACATAATAAAATATCTTTAATTTTTATTAAATCATTATTTAAAAAAAAATATCACACATTTTTTGGTCCATGTTTTAAACATTGTTCTCGCCAAAACAACAACACATTAGAAATGAGTTCATTTTCAACTGACTGCTTTTTTTTTGGTTTGCATGTTCTCCTCGTGTTCGCGTGGGTTTTCTCCAGGTGAATAGGGTAAGCTAATTGTCTGTAGTGTATGTGTGTGAATGAGAGTGTATGGGTGTTTTCCAGTGATGGGTTGCAGATGGAAGGGCATCCACTGCGTAAAACATATGTTGGATAAGTTGCCGGTTCATTCCACTGTGGCGACCCCAGATTAATAACGAGACTAAGCCGAACAAAGAATGAATGAATGAATGATCAAAAGACAGAAGACAGACATTGAGGTTCAGCAGCTTTGACTACATTTGCTCTACTCAGCTAATATGTAGCTTAGATTTACATTGGACAAATACAAATTTTTGATTATATCTTATTTGTATTTACTTATTCATTGTTCTGTCATTTATTTTCAGTGTAAAATTATTACTTATGTTAAAATGACAAAAACTCTCTTCACTTATTTTTTAAAAGTCCAAAGAGAGAAATGGACTATTGTTTGTTTTTATTATTATTATTTTGTGCTGTATTATTTGGTTACTGAGCAGCAATAAATAACACATTAAAATAAGGAGTTCTCATGGGATTTTCTAAACTAGTGCTGTTTTGAAATCAATGAATGCATAATAATCACGATAACCGTGAAACCTTGATTTATTCCTCAGACTATAAAATATGTGTGGTTAATTGTATGTAAAAATAACTAAATAATGGATGGAAAAGTCCCTGTGTCTTAAACTAATGGGATATTTAACAATTACCCCTTTTATATTATTTTTAAATGAAATGATTATATACCTGGAGGGACGTAACGAAACGCTGAATTTATATTTTTTCTTCTCGATGACATAACACCTGAAAAACAGACATACACGCATGAACAAAAGGAAAACTTCCCACTTCAGACCTTTGTATTCAAGAAAAACGCTTTCAGACATCCAATCACAAACATCTCCAAACTAGGCCGTGACTCACCGGACGATCTGGCCCTGTTTGTAGGACTCCAGTGGCTTCTCAATGTACGAATCAGAGAGATCCGTTAGCTGAGCAAGACCCGTATTCTCAAATGGGAGCATGAGCAACAGTCCCGTGTGAGGGATGACTTTCTGAACCATGGCCAAGGTGTTCATGCCTGGCTCCAGTTTGTGCGTCCCTACAGCAACAAACACACACAGGAAACACTAAAGAGACACCAGGGACCAATGAAACCTGCGTCACGATGGCAGAAGAGCAACATCCTGAGCAAGTGACGCAGTATATGGTACAACAAGGGGGAAAAAAAAAAAAACGTAGCTGGGAAATGTTGTTCGGGGTAGGGCTGCACAATAAAAAAAACATTTATTCTCTGATATACGGTTGAAGTCAGAATTATTTGTCCTCCTGAATTATTAGCCCCCCTTATGTATATTTTTCCCAATTTCTGTTTAACAGAGAGAGTTTTTCAACACATTATTAAACCTAATAGTCTAGTTTCTAATAACTGTTTTCTTTTATCTTTGCCATGATGACAGTGTATAATATTTTACTAGATATTTTTCAACATGCTAGTATTCAGCTTAGTGACATTTAAAGGTTTAACTAGGTTAATTAGGCAAGTCATTGTACATACCCGTCAACCCTCCTGTATTTTACCACTCGATCCTGCTATCATCCCGTTTTAGTATTTTCCCGCATTTTTTATCTTTCTATGAAAAGTGAAAGTAGCATCAAAGAGCCGATCTCAAATGTAATATAATTGCACGAGCTGTTTAAGAGAATTACTCTTTTGCTTAATTACGGCTTGAAGGCACATTGAAATTAATATTAAAACGGCTGCATTCATTTAATTTCCATTAAAGCTTTGCATCGACTGTCACCTTTCCTATGCAATCTCTAAATCAGTCCAGCCATGTATCGATGCTGACTGAAGGATGCGCTCCGTAGTGATAAAGACACTGTTCCCTGATCAGCTTCTGTACATGCGATTTGAAGGAGCGAAATTGGACACTTTTGGATTTGGGTGTGTAAGAGTGCAAAATATCATATGCATTTGTTTATATGGCAAAACATGTCTTTTTCAACAAGAAGGTATATACAGATTCCAAAGGCAGATACTGATAAGATCCGGTTCTGGTTAATATGTGTGTGGACTTTGGGGGTTTTAAGATGTGGTTGCATGTTGATTGGTCAGTTTGTATGTCTCAGTATTTGGGCTTTGGTCACATGGTCAAGAAAGATACAAAATAGATGATAAACTTTGCTCTGGTCTCTTTTCCTGCTCTGGAGTCTATCTTCTTTGACTCTATTGCTATCAGGTTCTCTTTGGGGCCTACTCTCTGTTCTTTGTCTCTCTCTCCCTCCCCCTGTCTTTCATTCTCTCAGGTAACTTTAATTACATTTAAGCTGGGTACAATTATTATCATGTTTTTATCATTTCATGTTTTATCCTTTTATACAGTTATTTTGTAACTAATTCAGTTGTAACCATAGCAAGTTATTGTCATTAAATCATTTAATTTTCAAGCATTTGTGAATTACATTTGATTTAACATGAACACTTAAATCGCTCCATATTACAATACAATACAATCCCATAACAGCAATGCTCTCCCACATTTTTAGCCATTATAGCTGACCTTATTTCCGTTTTTGGTATAAGATTGCAGAAGGATGGTTTGATTAGAAAAGTACAGTTTTTCCACTATCATACTGATTACTTTTTAGTCATTTGACAAAACTACAGTTTGAACCTGCTGTAGTCAAATCCTATCCTTACAGGTGTGTTTGTAAACAAGCAAACACTCATTAATACGTAAACATGAAAAAGTACTTGTTTACATTATGTAAACATTACGAAAGTACTTGAATGCTTTCATTATAGACCTGTGGATTCTTAAAGTGACAGCTCTGTTATCAAACTAAACCGGGAATCAAAATGAGAGTCGCTGCTCTTCACTAAGTAACTGTAGTAATTTTAATCAATATTTAAATACAGTGAATGGTAAGGTGAATGAGATTAAGACTTGATTTAATTTCTGTATAAGCCATTTATTTTAATAGGCTAAACCTTTTATTTTCTTTTCAATGTGTTCTAGGGTTTGTTATTTATTTTACCATTTGAAGCTAATTTCCTCCACATATTTGTAACTGTTTCAACAGGCTTATATACAGTTAAACTGCTCTGAATAAACATTAAAGAGTTTGGGGTCATTTCGGTAGTTCTTCTGGGTAGGTTTGAGGTTTTTTGCTTTTCTTTGTGGGAGGGGGGCAGGGTATCCCATATTTTTACATCCCAATGTTGACAGGTATGCATTGTATAACAGTGGTTTGTTCTGTAGATAATATGAAAAGTTTTTGCTTAATATTGCCTCGAAAACTAACACACTATTATCATTTTAGAAATGTTTATCATTCGCAATCAAATACTGTCACACCCTTAAACGCATCAGATCTCCTTAAACGCATCAGAAAGAGCGCACAACATCATAATAGTTATGAATTCATATTAAATGAGGAGTGTTTACCTGTGAGCGACAGGGAAAGCTGGAAAGGCTTTTTGGAATTAACACGAACAACCTTTGCAGAAAGGGCCTGTCCTGGTTTAAAAAGTGTCTGCGGGTGTTTAGAGAGCTGTGAAAAAACAAACATGACATGAGGACTAGTGCTGTCAAATGATTCATCACATCAAAGATAAAAGTGTGTACTTTGTTTATTGTTATATTGTTTATTTACATAATATATACACATGTATACTTGTGTATTTATGTATACATGTACAAATACACAAACTCTACATAACATACAAAAACAACATATATTTACAAATATATTTATATATAATTTATAAATAAAATATATTAAATAAAATATATACAAAACTATTATTTTTATCTTTGATGTTATGAATCATTTGACAACACTAGCCAGTATACATGTGTATATATTATGTAAATAAACAATATAACAA
>CAIGQW010053480.1:146336-162493 GCA_903798125.1 Danio choprae
AGCAGTGAATATTTGTTGATGGTTATTAATGAATATTTGTTGAAAAATACGGACTTTCCTCGATGTCTCCCATTCAGTTTTTTACTTCCTAATCTGAATTTCGCACGTCACCAGAACCACGTGATTGAAAACAACCTATTAATGTAATGAATTATTATTATTATTAATATTATTACTGCATGTCAAATTATAATAAAACAAAAAACAGCCAATAAAAAAAAAAAAAACTACAAATAAAAAATACATATAAAACCACAAAACATGAATATATGAAATTTAAAAAAGCAATAAAACAAACAGTGCTTAGAATGCCCACAAAAACACTATATAAATGTAATGAATTATTGTTAATATCATTACTTGTGAGCACGAACTGCGCGTCCTCCGATCACTCGGGCCTCCACCTCCATCCCGATCTTTAGAGAAGCTGTTGGGCAGCTGCCGAGCTCAGGAGACTCTATTATCTGCGAAACGTGGACATTTCCAGTGTTTCCCGAAGGCAGGTTCACCAACACACTGAGAGCCTTCACTTTCTTCACCGTGACCTTCATCAGTTCCCCGAGACACTCTTCTTCAGGTTTGTTCTGCTCGTGTTTGGCATTCGAAGACTTATACGAAATAAGTGGAAAGCCCGCTAAATCCTCACAGTTCGGATCATCGACTTTCACATCCAAACAGGAGCCAATGGAAAACTGCTTTGAGTCAAAAATGCTGTTTAAATGAGGCCGGGTGGGAAAGAAGGTCAGGTGACTGGTGGCAGCCAATGAGACGATAGCAAAGTCTTTGTCAGCAAACTGGACTTTTCCTGTAAAACTGGCGGACTTTTCCAACTAAATAAAAACAAACAAAGAAATATAAATATTTTAATGGATTTACTTAAAGTGAAGTGAGATGTTGTGGATTTTAAAGTGTAATCGTACGTTCTCTTTCTTTGTGGTCAGCTTTGGACGCAGCGATACGTGAACTTCAGACTTTGTAAAGTCAACGTGGAGAATTACTGCGTCAAGTTTGCAACCCGGCGTCAAATTCACACCTGAAACACACATCGAATTAAACCACTACAAGAAAAATCTGTCTTTCTCTACACACACACACACACACACACACACACGCACACACACACGCCATACATGCGCGCACACACACATACATACATACATATACACACACATACATACATACATGCATATATACACACACACACACACACACACACACACACACACACGCACTCGCACGCACGCACGCACGCACGCACACGCACATATATGAAAGAGCAAGGAATTTTTCACAGTATTTCCTATAATATTTTTTCTTCTGGAGAAAGTCTTACTTGTTTTATTTCGGCTAGAATAAATAGCAGTAAAAAAAAAACAACAAAAAAAAACAAACAACATTTTAAGGTCAACATTATTAGCCCCCATAAGCAGTTTTTCTCAATTGTCTAAAGAACAAACCATCGTTATATAATGACTTGACTAATTTCCCTAAAAGTCCAATAACACACTTTTTGCTTTCGCTTTCCATCGACATTTAACGCCTTGTGACTAAACAAGGGCGCCAATGTGATCATGCACACCAACACGCAAAATGTCAGGCATAAATGTGTCATTTTTAAAGAAACGCCTCATGCTCATTTTTTTTGTTTTGATGCCAAAAACTTCTAAACCAATCAGATTGTTCAAGTGCCCAAAGCTGCTGCATTTACAGTAAACACCATTTGGAGGCGTTCAAGTGCAAAACAGCCGAGGTGATCCCAGTTTCACTTTCATTCAATGAAGACGATGATGCACCTAGGCAAAATGAATGTGGAGCTGCTTTTTTAATTGGTGTCTGAACACAAAGAGCTGTAGAATAAATGTAACTACAATAATGTCAGCAGGAGTGGAGAGGAGCAAACAAGATTTGACGTTGAGTTTAATTTCACTTTTCTTTCCTGATTTGCAAGTTCATTAAGCACCATCTAATGTCAGGGATGTCTAATGTCACTCTGCTCAACGAAGATGAAAAATCGCTTGGGTTGTAATGCAGAAAAACGTCTCGAAAAAACGCTGATAAAAAAACGTGTGTGAAAACATTTTGTACGAGCCTTAACTTGCCAAATTAACCTAGTCAAGCCTTTAAACGTCACTTTAAGCTGGATACTAGTATCTAGCAAAATATCCAGTAGAATATTATGTACTGTCATCATGGCAAAGACAAAAGAAATCAGTTATCAGAAATAAGTTATTAAAGCTATTATGTTTAGAAATGTGTGGAAAATAAATCTTTCCATTAAATAGAAATTGGGGAAAAAATATACAGGAGGGCTAATAATTCAGGAGAGCTACTGCATATTTTAATACGACACATTAATTTTTTATTAATACGACTAATAAATAAGAGTAAAAACTGTAAAACAATCACATGTGAATTCGACAGAGTAGTAGTTTAAAATATTTACACAAAATGAAAGTCAAATATGGTCACTCGAGTCAGTGTAATTACAAACGAGTTCACAGTTGGAGAGATTTGTGGTAATAAAGAGAACTTTCTGCAACATGAGCGTCAGGCCTCACCTTCTTTGTGGTACTTTGAGGCCAATACAGTGACACCACTGAGCTGATCTGAGGTCAGGATGACCGAACCATCCTCTGTAGTGTCTCCCACAATCATCTTCATTTTATCTCCTACAGTTAGATCAGAGAGCTTCTGCAGGACATCAGAGTCCCCTGGAAACAGAAGGAGGGCTGTCAATTCAAATAGAGTCTAAAATATACTCCAGTGGGCTGTAAAACAGAAATTAGACACCTTATCATTTGTTGAGCCTCTTACCTCTGCTAGCCCTCATCTCCGAAATATTCCTTCTTTCCTTCAGACCCTGAATCAGTCTGGTGTGAAACTCGTCCTCAGAGAGACTCAGTTCTGACAACCTCAGACTGACCAGAAACCTTTTCTTTTCTTCATCCAGATTAGTCACCTTGGCCACAACCGTCTGGTCAATATCAAAGATACCTGCGGTTTCTTTGATGAACTGGTCACCCATGGCCTACAAACGAGATCGAAACACACTGTTAGATCAATGTCAGGCTAAGTTTAATTTGCTAAAACAATATATTTTTGCCAATTTGATAAAAATACAGTTGCTAAATATAGATGTAAACTGGGTCAGAAATATTTTGGAGCTGGTCCACTTTCAGCCATTTCAAGATGTTGCTGAAATCACAATCAAACATACTGCATTCACAGTGTAAATGCTCATGTTAACACACTAATTCAAGCAGAAGTTCCACTGGTGTACCTCAGGGTTCAGTACTGGGACCACTTCACTTCTCTATCTACATGGCATCACTATGATCTCTCATTGCTTTTTATTTCACTGCTATGCTAATACATCAGTTGGCACACAGCTGTCCTGTTGAACTTTGGGAACTTATCTAACAAACAAAATATTGACATTCTTTTAATATGCAAAACAATCACATTAGTGAGAGTTTACTTTGGAGTCTACTACAATCCACCATGTCTATTAAACATTGCATTAATATGAAGGGGTCAAACTAGACCAGAAAATAGCATATTGCTTCTTAAGGCTGATTTATACTTCTGCCTCAAGTGATCAGTGTGACTCACAGTGTATGCCTTGCACGTAGTCATGCATCTAGACTTCTGCATGCTGTTTGTGTTGCTCTGCAATAACACTTCTGAAACACTATCTGGCAGTGAGGTTTTTATGTTCCTCTGTGTCGAGTTTCTTTGCGGGTGTTTTGTTCTTTTCTGAATGCTACTTTAATCTACAAGTATCTAAAACTCGCTTATTCTGAGGCGGGAACCGGCAGACATGCAACAACTTTAATCATAAGGTTTCCATCTAGAGCTACTTCACGAGACTCGACACTTGTAAACACTCGCTTCAAACGGCTTTCGGGTTCCACCCACACTGGTCACAGAGCTTGCGCTACGCGTCGTTGCGACGTGTAGTTACATTTTTTGAGAGGTGTGCGCCAGCCACGGCAAGAGCTATGTGACTGCGCGAAGGCACAGTTCTTAACAGTTGACACAGAAGTATAAATCAACCTTAAGTTGTAAAAATCAAATTATATGTGAATCTAAGAGAATAGTATAACAACTGTGTTGAACCCCATAATGCTCCATTTCAAGAAGATTACTCCATTTAGAAAGAAAAAATCATTTCATGTCATCTTAAACTGCCTATATGCAAGCTGATTTGTTATATGCCAGCTTCATTTTAGCATCATATCTGATAGTAAACCTGGCCAAATTTAAACAGCGTTAAGGTAGTCGGTTAAGAAATAAAATATAAATATAAAATATATATACACAATATAGGAATAAAATCTCAATTTACAAATTAAAGCTGCAAGCAGCGATGAAAGGGACCTCGCACCCGGGCTCACCGCCACCCGGTGGCCTCAGGATGACAGGGAACAGCGGACAATAATAATTTAAGCCGATATATATTAAAAAACTCGAGAAAATCACAGATTTATGCCAAACTTCCTTCTGTCAGCAGGTGGCGCTACGACTGAGACTCAATATTAGCATGTAGATGTCTTCAGGAGAAGAATCTCATCGAACCTGTGCATTTTCAGGCAGATCAGATATTGTTTGGTTGAGTTATAAGTGCTTCCTCCTCCATGGCGAAGCATTGCACTTTCTCAGTCTGCCACGGACACGCCCCTCGCCGAAAACTCTAGATCTTCACAATTTAACATCACAAAGACCTTTGGACTAAACTAACAGAACATGGATTCGGTGTGATAAAAGTTGTAGGAGGAGTTTGTTACACTGTAAAACATGTCACTTCCTGTTGCCAGCAGGTGGCGCTATATCTGTATCTGGTTATTGGCATGTAAACGTGTTCAGGTCAGGACTGTTATCAAACATATGGATTGTAAATCAGATCACACATTGTATGCCTGAGCTATAACAACTTCCTGTTTTGTGGCGAAGCGTCAAAGTTTGTGAGGCCGCCACAGACACGCCCTTCGACCAAAACTCTAGATCGTCGCAATTTAACATCGCCAAGGCCTTTAGTTCACAATACCCAATTCTGGTGTTGATCTGATGAATTCCCTAGGAGGAGGAGTTCAAATACCACGCCTGGAAATGGCAAAAACTGCACTTTTTCGCCAGAGGAAGTTAAAAATATCCGACTTCCTGTTGGGTTTGAGATTTCGCTCCAAGAGACTTTTTTGTAGGTTTCGGCATGTTTGATGTGTGTGCCAATTTTCATACGCGTGTGTGAAACGTAGCTCGGGGGCTAGTTCGTCAAATGTGTATAGGTGGCGCTGTCGAGTCATTTTGCCACCCCCACTTCTGAAACCTATAATAAACGTAAATTTTCGCCACTTCTGGGGCGTGTGCAAAGTTTGGTGAGTTAGAAGAAGAAGAAGAAGAAGAAGAAGAAGAAGAATTCCAATAGGGCCTACGCACCGTTCCGGTGCTCGGTCCCTAATAATATGTTATTTATTTAATAGCAATTACACTTATAATAATTATAATATTATTCAAATAATTCAAGTATTGCTGACCCTAACTTTACAAGGGTTGTATTCAAAATTGGATTTGGGTTTCACAAAACCTTTTTTTTTACTCTTTTGCTATCAAATAAATCAATTCTAATTAATTATTATTTTTTTACTCAAAAATAAAACAGCTTTTGTTGCTTATAAAGGAATTTATGCAGCTGATATTTGTTTTCATGTACTGCTCATGCATCCTCAGTGAGTTCTCTTTTAAAACAATACATTTCAGAAAAGTGTCTTGTTACCATAGTTACAGTAGATTGTTTATCGCATAATTTAGAACGCGTTCCAAGCTGTATGCAAAGCCACACATCATCGTGTAGAGCTCAGTGCGTTTGTGGTAGTGGCTTGTTATGGTTGTGTATGGTTTGTGTTATTGGTTTTATTAGTGGTTTTGATTGATATTAACGTTGATTCCCAGCTCTTTAAACAATCCACGGTGCAAGACCGAGATTGTCACTGCTATTATCATTGAGGACAAGTTTCCCAGTAACATCCCCCCACCACAAAGTGTTAAAACGGAAGAAGAAAGCTCAAGGATGGAGGAAATAAGGAAAAAGAGGTCTTTTAAACTACCCCGTTTCCTTAAAGCTAAGAAAAAAACAGTGCAGCTCAAAAAAATGCCTGAAAACGGCCATGGTGAGTCATATTTACATTGGAATTTGATTATTCAGGGCTTTCCCTGATTTGAGATTATTTAAACCCCCTTCTGTCCAGTTTTGGGCTGTGTAGGCCCGTGGTAGGCCAATAACTGACACATCTTAAGGGACTAGTTTACCCAAAAAGTTTAATTTTGTTATTAATTATTCTCCCTCATGTAGTTCCAATCCCCTGAGACCTTCGATAATCTTCTGGACACAAACGAATATATTTTAATTTAATTTATTTTATAATTCGAGATATAATTCATGAGAAGTTTATGTCCTGTCAAAAAATTCAGTGCATTAACTAATATTAACAAGCACAACTTAATTAATAATGCATTAGTAAATGTAGATGTGATTAATAAATGCTGTATTGTATGTTAGTAAACGCATTAACTGGTTTAACTATTGATAGTGCAGTAAAACCATGATGCATTTGTGATTTAGCTACTACAAAAACATTTTCTTTTTCTTTATTTCTTTTTATTGTAATATTTAAATGTTTTTTTTTTTGTTTTATCTGAAGTAAAAACATGGTAAATGTTCAAAAGGGATGTTATAAAATATATAAATGTTAATCTCCTCTCAAACGACTGTGGAAAAGTGTTTCAACTACAACCATTTCTCTTTTAACAGATGAGGAGAAAGAGAAAAAGAGGAAAAGGAGCCGGCTGGCGTCTTTCCTCAACACTTTAAAGAAACACCTCAGGATCTCCTGCCTTACCCCCAACGAAGAGGAGAAGATGGAAAATATAGAAGAAGAAGAAGAAGAAGAAGAAGAGCAGAAGCAGCTGCCAATCTCACCAGACAATGGCTCTGATGGTAAATGAACATATTGACATCAATATATCAGTCTATAATGGTATTAATAAATGGTATTCTTTACTTCCCCTTACACAGAGTTTAACATCTTCTTGAAAATGTGTAACCACTTCATTTCTCTTTTAACAGATGACTTTCTGTGCCACTCAATGAATGAGCCACATCTGATCATAGTTACAGCCATGACTCATAGACAGCTTAGCGTGGAAGAGCAGCTAAATGCAAGCAACACAGAAGTAATCATGGAGAAAACTGATGAATCGTGTGAAGATCGAGAGGAGAAGGTGATTAAAGAAGAAGAGATGAAAGAGAAGAAGAAGAGAAGGAGAAGGAAGAATAAGGTGGAGAAAATGGAGGAGACACTGATGGAAAAGGAGAAGGTGGAAGACAAGATTAAGGAGGATGAAAGGATTAAAGAGGAGGATGGAAGGAAAGGGAGAATGAGAAAAGAGGGGAAGATGGAGGAGACAATGATGGAGAAGGAGGAGGATGAGGGCAAGTTTAAGGAGGAGGGGAAGAAGAAGGGAAGGAAAAGGAGAAGGGTCAGGATGAAAGAGGAGAGGAAGGAAAGAAGGAGCAGGTGGAAAGAGGAGAAGAAGAAAAATGAGGAGAATGAGAAGGAGGACAAGGAGATGATGGAGAAAAAAGAGGAGATAATGGAGGAGGAGGCAAAGAAGAGAAAAAGAAAAAACAAAGTAAACAGCAGGATGAGAAGAAGGATGATGAGGAGGAGAAGTAAAAGGAGAAGGATGAGACAATAATGGAGGAGGAAGGAGAAAAACAATAAAGAAATGCATAAAAAAATCTGTTTTTTGTTTTGTTTATCTGTTCAAATATCCGTTTTCATCCACTCTGATGGTGCTGATAAGTGTTAGCGGAGCTCTCTGGAAAGATTGGTAATAAAAATGCGTTGCTGCCTTGGTAAAGCAAGCATAATGTAAACAGAAATAACCTAAATGTGCTCAATTATTAAGATGTGTGGACTTTATTATTATCTGCATAATTGGTTGAGACTGTTGAGTCAAGATGTAAAACAAAAATAGGGGAAGTTTAAGCTTTTTCTCTCTTTCAATTTCTTAAGCATTTTATTTGAACATACAATTTTCAAAATGCTCTACTTTTATTTAATTAATGAGAACATGCAAATCTACAGTCATATGTGTTAAGCCTGCAGCATTGTCAGGTGTTTGTTACCCAATAAATATGTATATTGTTCTTTATTTTTTACTGTTAATTTTTCTGTAGCCATTTTTTTTCTAAACATAGCATATACCGTACCGCACCGAAACCGTGACCCAATACCGTGATACATACTGAACCGTGAGTAGACTGAACCGATGCACCCCTAATGACAAGACACATTCTTGAGAATGAAAAGCTCGTATGTTAAGTTTATCAGGGGGTAAATTTGTCCTCTGCTATGTACTGGTGCTGTGTGCCTAAATTTAAGGCCTAATCTTCAGTAACTGATATACTATTACTAATATTACAACAGTTACTAAAGAAAAGGCCTTAAATTTACTCAATTTACTTAAATTTACACTTGGGTGTCTTTGACCAGGGTTGGAGTTGAATTCTGCAGGAAGGTCTCCAGGAACAGGGTTGGTGACCCCTGCTATAGACTAATTAGTTAATGAAATATACATCCTATAATAATTTATAAGGTAACATAATCTCCATGCCTTTCTCTATTTCACTGTCTTTTATTGTCCTATTAAAGAAAATTATGTTTTTTTTATAGTTCTGTGTGGGGAGTGGAAGTAGTGCAGTACAGACATGTAAACACCGCAATCGAAATATTACCGTTATGAAGGATTATGAAAACTGGTCTTAAACGTTGTATCCACCTTTCCACAATGCTGCCATCTTTAATTTACTAACTTTCTGAATGCTGAATGTGACCCTGCTCACCAAAAGAAGACAAAAATACCCGGGCACCCGGGCTCATCGCCACCCGGTGGCCTCAGGATGACAGGGAACAGCGGACAATAATAATTTAAGCCAATATATGCTAAAAAACTCGAGAAAATCACGGATTTATGCCAAACTTCCTTCTGTCAGCAGGTGGCGCTATGACTGTGAATCAATATTAGCATGTAGATGTCTTCAGGAGAGGAATCTCATCGAACCTGTGCATTTTCAGGCAGATCAGATATTGTTTGGTTGAGTTACAAGTGCTTCCTCCTCCATGGTGAAGCATTGCACATTCTCAGTCTGCCACGGACACGCCCCTCGCCGAAAACTCTAGATCTTCACAATTTAACATCACAAAGGCCTTTGTACTAAACTAACGAAACATGGATTTGGTGTGATAAAATTTGTAGGAGGAGTTTGTTACACTGTAAAACATGTCACTTCCTGTTGCCAGCAGGTGGCGCTATATCTGTATCTGGTGATTGGCATGTAAACATGTTCAGGTCACAACTGTTATCAAACATATGGATTTTGAATCAGATCAGACAATGTATGCCTGAGTTATAACAACTTCCTGTTTTGTGGTGAAGCGCAAAAGTTTGAGAGGCCGCCACAGACACGCCATTCGACAAAAAATCTAGATCTTCGCAATTTAACAATCGCCAAAGCCTTTAGTTCACAATACCTAATTTTGGTGTTGATCAGACGAATTCCCTAGGAGGAGTTCGTTCAAATACCACACCTGGAAATGGCAAAAATTGCACTTTTTCGCCGGAGGAGGAGGAGGAGAAGGAGAAGGAGAAGAAGAAGAAGAGGAGGAAGAGGAAGAAGAAGAAAGAAGAAGAAGAGGAGGAAGAGGAAGAGGAAGAAGAAGAAGAAGAGGAGGAAGAAGAAGAAGATGAGGAAGAAGAGGAGGAAGAGGAGGAGGAAGAAGAAGAAGAAGAAAGAAGAAAGAAGAAGAAGAATAAACAGCGGAATTCCAATAGGGCCTATGCACCGTTCCGGTGCTCGGTCCCTAATTACGTTCCATCCCAAATCAAGTACAAATTTGGTCTTTTTATGTTATTGAAACATTTGGGAATATTCTATGCATACGTTTTCCCTGCAACATGCTCTTTTATTAGCTCAGATAAGAAATTGTTGATATTCTGTTTATTATATGCAAAACCTACAGTAGCTCATCACTAGAAAAACACAAAAGCCCTCATTTTGAACAATGACTTCAAGAATGGTCTCATTGCTTGACTTAAGTTTCAAGTTTTTCAAAACACGAAACCCCCTTATAAGACTTCTGAAGGAAGCTGATACAAATCTATTGTCTCTGTAACTTGATATATCACGCATCATCTGATATTTATGTGCCTTTATATTGCATGTATATGTGCATGTATTTATATATAATTTGTATTCCCCCTCCAGTTTTTTTTCTTTTTCCTTTGTTTTCATTAGTTCATATTATTTCAACTTACTAAAATCAATAAAGATAGTGTTGGAAAAAACAAAACAAAACTGTTACTTCAACAATCATCAAGGAAATGATGACGTACCGCTATAGGAGCGAGGCCGTAGACTCCATATGGGAAACTGATGAAGACTCCATACGGCATGATGTTCTTCACCCAGCCGACCATCTGCATCCCCACCTGGAGCTCAGAGAAGTTCTTCGGGACAGCGCTGTCCTCAAGATAAGCCTTCAGGTGCGGTTTCTTGGTGAGAACCTGAACACGACTAGGTTAAGAAGTTTAACTAAATGTCTTATTTTACTGGGGAAATTAGCCCCTTTCATACATACAGACTTCATGAAAGGGATCATGTGTGAACATGCCCTTCTTGAAAATACCGATAAATTCGTTCCGCCAATTTTCCGGAAAGCAAAGTTGTAACATTACTGGTAGTTTCCAGAATGCTGCTCTGAGTGAAGGCAGATGGAAAACTTCGGGAAAGAGCGTGTTCACGTTTAGAATGTGCTGACATGAGACGCCTACTCCAGCCAAATGGAACATCCGTGCCGTTTATGAAATAAATGGCTTTAAATTATTCTCCAGACACATTTAGTCAGATAACGTTTCTGTTCCTTCTTAGTGTCAGCTGTAAAAAAATTATCGACAAAATGCTTGTGATAAAGCACTGTGAGTTTAACTGCACACTTTGCGTTCAGCTGTGTGAGGCACGTGTATGTAAAGGAGCACTCCACGCAGTCAGATTTCGAGTAGCCTACAACACCGTTAGGCCACCGTGTTGTAGGGTTTTTTTTTCGTTTCAAAAAGCATCTCACAAGCTGCAACACAAAGTCAAATGTACATCTCGACATGTGAAAGTGTTCCTTCATATCATCAGCATTTGTAATGTAGTCAAATGTGTAAACAAAGCGGTTTTAGCAGCAGTTGGCGCTTCTGCCATCGGATGGTAACGTTAGCAATTTTTTTCTCTAGCGAATGCTAAAGTTTTAAATAAAAGTGAAACCATCAACCACGTGACTCCATTTATGTTTACAAATACAAGATCGGCCCTTTAGAGCTTAATTATGATTATTGATATCAGAATTGACATGTTCCAGAATGTCCATACTTGTGTGAACAGCACATCTCTGAATATACCGGTAAAGTGGTTTCAGAACTTTTTCCAGATATTTACCGGTATCCCTGTGTGAAAGCGGCTAATGGCTGGAATGGTTATGTTAGTTTCAATGATAACATTTTTAAGAATCTTCTTGCCTTTATCCAAGTATATTAAAGGAAAAGTTCACCCAAAAATGAACATTTTATTACCCTCAAGTGGTTCCAAACCTTGTGGTTCCACTGAACACAAAAGTGTATCATTTTATTTCGTATTATTCACAAAAGTATAATATTTTGATGAAAGCTAAAAACCTGTAACCACTGAAAACAAATACTATGGATGTCAATGGTTATAGCTTTTTTCTGTATTTCTCCTTTTGTGTTCAACAGAAGAAACTCAAACACATTAGTGACAAGTAAAGTTTGAATAAATAATGATCATTTTATTGTTTATGTTGGTGAACTACCCTTTAAATCTCTTTCTTTTTCTTGTCTTTTTTTTCTTTTGTGAAAATGCAATAAATTATAAAATATAAAAGGAATGGCTGTGTAAGGATACGATGCCCTTCTTTTTGCAGTTGGTGAGACACATTAGATTACAGATGGTGTCGCCTTCCTCCAGCGCCATCCACAGGGGCAAACAGTTGGTCATATGATCAGAGAGATGCGTTGTGGGTACGAAAGCCGGGACTTCCTCAGGAATAATGGACACCTCAAGACCGTTCAGGACTTTTCGGCACACTCTGGCATCGACCATCTATATAGCAAACAACGAGCATTTATTTTATTTTATTTTTTTTGCATTTTAATGTGGTCTGGAAAGGAAAAATAATTATTTCAGTCATAGTACCTTTCCAACCATGAAGTCAAATTTGGCCATCTGCTCCTGTTTGATATCTCCCTCAGTAACAGACTTGAAGGATAATCGGAGCATCTTTTTTTCCTCATCACACTTCAAGACTTTGACCTTGACAACCTGTGCAAAACGATTTCAAGAATCCCCCAAAGTGTTAATTAGTGCGGACTAATGATGAAAACGCTTCAGGAGACTATTAAAAGAGTAAATGACAAAATACAGTGAAACAACACAAATGTTTTGGGTCTGTAAGATTTTTTTTACATGTTTTAAAATATTTACTTACCACTTTAAATACCAAGGATGCATTTACTTGATCAAAACTTGATCATAATACTACAAAGATATTCTGTTCTAATGCATCTAAAAATGAAATTTATACTCGATGGAACATAATTTTTTTTTCAGTGTCACATGATTTTTCTTAAATTATTTTAATATTCTGATATTTGATGCTCAAAAAGAAAATTAAATAAAAAAATAAATATTCAATGCTGAAAATCATCCTACTAAACATTTTCGTAAAAACTGTGATTTTTTCCCCCTTTGAAAAACGTTCTTAGGTACGCCTGTCCAACTGCTTTTTAACACAAATTTCTAATAGCCAATCACATGGCAGCAACTCAATGCATTTAGGCATGTAGACATGGTCAAGACGATCTGCTGCAGTTCAAACCGAGCGTCAGAATGGGGAGGAAAGGTGATTTAAGCGACTTTAAACGTGGCATGGTTGTTGATGCCAGTCGGGCTGGTCTGAGTATTTCAGAAACTGTTCATCTACTGGGATTTTCACGCGCAACCATCTTTAGGGTTTACAGAGAATAGTCCGAAAAATAAAAAAATATCCCGTGAGCGGCAGTTCTGTGGGTGCAAATGCCTTGTTGATGCCAGAGTCAGAGGAGATTGGCCAGAATGGTTTGAGCTGATAGAAAGGCAACAGTAACTCAAATAACCACTCGTTACAACTGAGGTATGCAGAAGAGCATCTCTGAATGCACAACACGTCCAAACTTGAGGTGGATGGGCTACAGCAGCTGAAGACCACACCGGGTGCCACTACTGTCAGCTAAAAACAGGAAACTGAGGCTACAATTCACACAGGCTCACTAAAATTGGACAATAGAAGATTGGAGAAACGTTGCCTGCTCTGATGAGTCTCGATTTCTGCTGTGACATTCGGATGGTAGGATCAGAATTTGGCATCAACAACATGAAAGCATGGATCCATCTTGCCTTGTATCAACAGTTCAGGCTGGTGGTGGTGGTGTAATGGTGTGGGGGATATTTTCTTGGCACACTTTGGTCCCATTAGTACCAATTGAGCATCGTGTCAACAACACACCCTACCTGAGTATTGTTGCTGACCATGCCCATCCCTTTATGACCACAGTGTACCCATCTTCTGATGGCTACTTCCAGCAGAATAACGCGCCATGTCATAAAGCGCAAATCATCTCAGACTGGTTTCTTGAACATGACAATAAGTTTACTGTACTCAAATGGCCTCCACAGTCACCAGATTTCAACCCGGTACTAATAAGGTGTACCTAATAAAGTGACCAGTGAGTGTATATTTATGTAAGATAAAAAGTCATTTCTCTTTAATTTATTAACCCACGAATATTGCTATTAACCTTTTTATGCTACCTTAATTTACAAGTTACCAGTAAGTCCTTGAACATTTTTTGTGTAGAGTCCTAACAGAAGATTTTTAATGAGATGCTCTTTTTGAGATCTTTCTCTGACCTGTCCAACAAAGAAGAGCTCCTCTGGATTTGTGACCGTTTCGGTGGTCAGCTCCTGCATGGGAACCAGACCCTTCACATCCTCATAAAAGCGAACAATGCAGCCGAACTCCTTCACACACACGATGAAGCCGTGAGAGATGCGGCCCGGCCGGGCATCAGAGTACGACTGGAAGATGGGGAGCGTGGACTCCACTAGAGCCTTCTTCCTGGTCAAAATCAACAGCTTCCTCTGAGCCTCCACTGACAAGACCTGAAAAAGGTAAAATCATTTGAAGAAGTCAGAGCGATAGATTTGTGAGCTTGAATATTGGCTCGAGGACAACAACACTAACAAAAAAAGGATCCCTTCATTTCCTACTTTGCTTTCTGTCATGTCACAACAAATCCTAAAAAAAAGTCTTAAATAATAAATAAAATAAATATAAAATTACTCAAAAATAATTTAAATAAATTGATTTAATTTTGAAAAAACTGATAATTTTATGTTTAAACAAATTTTAGTATAAAAACATCAAGATGTATAAAAACAGAGTTATCCACTGTTGCTAATGAACTGTAAAAAAGAAATCAATAAACAAATATATTTATGTATTACAGATTGATTGATTGATTGATATTAAAGATGCACCGAATAGTCGGCCACTGAAAAGTTTCAGACGAAAATAGCCCAAAACTGCCAAAATATTTTTATCACAAAAACAACGCGGCCGAAACAATATGTTGATGACACAAACAAAAACCACGGCTTGCACGTGTTGTCTGAAGCAGCATGTCTGCGGTGTGTCTATTCATTCTTTACAAATCCTCTGCAATTCATCGTGATTGTACTTGATCCACGATATAAAGATTATTACTTGGATGCGGATATAAAGCAGCACACATGCAAAATGATCCAGACCTCGATGGATGCGAAGAACCTGGGGGAAACGAAGAGTGCACGAGCAGGAGAGAGAGATCAGAGAAAAAAAAAAAAAAAAAAAAGACTCGTCTCTGTGCACCAGAATGAGGAGTATGCTCCCTCGTTGTCTAATATGTTCAGTGAAATCCTTTAAGAAAGTGCCTTAAATTATAAAAGGTAGGCCAATCTGTTCCGACTTAGGCTACTATATACAAAAATGTTAATTTATGCACTGGCCCTATTTAAATACTATCTCAAATCTTTGTCTTATGTCAGTCAGACGACAAACTCAACCACTCAACAGCTAGATGTTATCTGTCTGAAGTCCCCATCCACAGAAGTGATAACCCATTGTTGCAATGTGCTAAATAAATATTTTCATAATTTGTAATTGATTTATTCTTTGACACTTTAATATTAATGTATGCAATCACAATGCCTTGGTTTTAGTAAGGTTAGTACACAGTCATAGCCATAAATGCAATGGTACTAATAACTGGCATAATGGATCCCTAATTTATTAATAGATGGATATAGATAGACAGACAAAATGATACTTGTATCATTATTAATGAAGAACTAATATCTTAATGAGAATAACAAAAAAAATAAACATTTAAATATATTTAATCTTGGACATCTTTATGTTCTTCGAAACCAAAAACACACTGGCATGTCTTCAGACAGTTTATCCAACCTCACCCTGCACTTGACTTTCAGACCCGCATAAAATTTTTTCTCTGGGTTCTTCAGGGTGACGTCGGCCAGGTGAATTCTGGGTATCATCCCTCTAATGTGCTCCGTAATCCTCACGTAAATGCCATGTTTCTGCAAATCTGTAACTGTGCCCTAAAAAAAAAAAAACAAACAAACAAACAAACAAACACATACACAGCATTACATCCAATCTTTGCTGCAAATCCATTTCTTGTTGACTCTATATACACAAAAGCTCTGCATAATTTCTCACCTCTACAATTTGTCCCACTGTGATGTCTTGATATCCAAAGAATGGCATTTTAATAGTGCTCCTATTAAAAACAATGTGTAAAAAATGAACGCATCCCAAAACACACTTGAACCCTTCAAAACTAGAACAATGCGAAAAATTCATAATCAAATCCAGCCTAGAACGCCATCCTCTGTTAAAAACTAGCCTAGAACGCCATCTGCTGTTAAAAACTAGCCT
>CAIGQW010053480.1:162503-185233 GCA_903798125.1 Danio choprae
TAAAAACTAGCCTAGAACGCCATCCTCTGTTAAAAACTAGCCTAGAATGCCATCTGCTGTTAAAAATCGAACTCAGAATCAATTGAACAGAGAATAGTGATGCATTTTGAAAATTGCAGAATCAATTCATCAAACAATTTTTCAGCCCAGCTCTACTCAAAACCAACCTGCGCAGCGTGGCCTGGTAGATCTGCTCTATTGGACTGTAATTTATGATCCTCAGAATATGCCTAGTCTGGGACATCAGGCGGTTTGTGTTGAGCTCTTCCTTGGACTCCTTCAGCAGGTTTCTCTGCATGAAAAAAGCGAGACAAACTCCATCAGACTCACAAACTGGATGTGCATGTTTGTAGTAATGATGGCTGCTTCTGAAACATCTGCTAATTTTGTTATTTGGAGCTTGAACAAACCATTTGTCAATTAAACTGCATACTTATTCTCACTTACTCCTAATAAAGAATAGGTCACCAAACAAAACCCATTTCCTTACACTCAAATGGTTCTCAACATTTATGAATTTCTTTCTTCTGTTAAACAAAAGAAGATATAAAGCAGCTATTGACTTCCATTGAAGGAACAAAATACTATAGAGTTCAATAACTGTTGCTTTCCAAAATATTAATAATATCTTCTGTTATGTTCAACAGAAGAAACTCAAACCGGTTTGGAACAAGTGGAGGATGAGTAAATGATGACAATTTTCATTTGAGTGAACTATCCCTTTAATATATAATAGAATGAGAGACCATACAAATGCGTAAGATGTAGCGGTTTAAAGGATAGTGGCAAAAGTACAAATACCACAATTAAGCCACTTTTAGTCTTTGACTCATACAAATATGTAAATAGCATCAATATCACAATGTGTGCATTTGCATCTGCAATGTGGAGTTGGGATTATTACTGGTGATCAGCAATGAAGAATGTAGTGTTTACATTACATTTGATTATTCAATAATAGGGGCAGGACAAAGCGATATGATGAATGAGGTGGCGCTTCTTGTAATGGCGGATCAAACATATATCCATGTTACAATTGTAAAAAATATATGTGCTGTTAATAAAATAGATACATCTTATAACTATTTGATGCATTTTTTCCTCTTCATTTACAAATATCATGATGGTTTTCTTGTGATATATCGCTGATATCGTGATCTATTGTTATTGGGGACAAAATATCATGATAATATTGTATCATATTGTATTACTGTACCTGAATATCTGACTTATGTGACCACTGACCACTTACTCTACACCTTTATGGGTTTTTTTTTCTTTCTGTTAAACCAAACAGAAGATATACTGAATACAATTGGTAACCCAGGAAGCATTTATTTGTGTTTAAAAAAAGTCAAAGGCTGCATTTACACAGCATGGTTCAAGTGACCCAATTCTGAAAAAAAATCACATGGATTCTGATTTACTCCAAGCAGATTCAGGCCTTGTTCATATGTGGAAATTTATCCGATATGAATCGGATTTGTGCCCTCGTGTCTGCAGTGTAAATAGGTAGATCGGATTTTCAATTGTCAATGCGAGTCACTCTTCATTACAAACCATAGAAAATGACGTAAAACTCTGCTGAAGTCTATTCTGAAATGAAAGCATCAGAGTCGCAGACCTTAAATCTCATATACCAGGACAAAAAAGCCATGTAGCATTCAAGTATTCAAGTATTTAAGCATGTGAGAGAGAGAGAGAGAGAGAGAGAGAGAGAGAGACAGAGAGACATCCGCCACGTAAACAAAAGGCTATAAACTAATATAAAAATGTTGCATACGTCACGTGCATTAATCACGCCATGGACAAAACAGTACTATTATTCCTAAACTAGTATTCCTACTAGTTTAAAAAAAGTCTACATTAAAAGAAGAACTTTTCTGTCATAAAATATAGTAAAACAACTTGTCAAAAAGAATAAAAAAAATGAAACCCTGCGTACAGATTAAATACAGGAATGAAGAAAAGGGCGCTCTTTTATTACCAGCTGTCAGTCAGCACCCACTCTTTTTTCCCCCCCGGGTCATTGTGTCTTTGCCGTGTGCTGTGTAAATGCAGCCAATCGGATACAAGTCACTTTTAAAAGCTGATGTATTTCTTAGACACTGCTAGATGTCTATTAGATGTATATTAAATGCAAAATTGCTTGGTGGGAACGAGTAATGATTGACCTCCATAGTATGGTAAAAAAAAAATACTATGGAGGTCAATGGTTACCGGTTTTTAGCTTTCTTCAAAATAACTTATTTTGTGTTTAACAGAATAAAAAAAACTCAAAGGTTTAGAATCAACTTGAAGGTGAGTAAATAGTAAGTTTTCATTTTTGGGTGAACTATCCTTTTCTCCCATCACTAGTGTGTAATATTTCAATGGCAACATCAGCGTTGTACTCACATGCACAAAGGCTCTGGTACCGTCAAGCATCTTCATTAGGGCTCCTGAGTGTTGGTGTAAACAAGTCATCTGACAGTCCTGCACCACCTCACCCACACGCTCACTGAAGTGCAGATCCAGCATAGCGCTGCCTGGTGGCAGCAGATGACTGCGCAGAGAGAGACCCACTTGACGGGTCGAAGGCTGCACGTACAGAACCCGTGCCAGGACCTGACAGCAGAAAGATGCATTAAAAAGTCATGTTTTAGCATTATTTTTATGCATTATAGTGTAATGGTGTACATTTTATTTATATAAAATTTAATATAAGTAGTAGTTGCTTTTTAGTATAATAGTATATTTTGCATTAGAAATGCAACTGGAAATAAAATTAACATGCAAATAAAATGAAATAATATTATATTTAAATAAACAAAACTAACAAAAATCACAAAAGCAAAACATATATACATCTAAATAAGCAGAGAGAAGCATAAAAAAACGTGATATTTTAGCATTATTATATGCATTAATTTCTATAAATATTTATTAATTTATATAAAATGTAATACATGTAGTTGGTTTTTTACTATAATAGTATATTTTGCATTACAAATACAACCAGAAATAAATTAACATGGAAATTAAAAAAATAACTACAAATATATTTAAATAAATAAAACTAATCAACAAAAATCTAAATAAAAATAAAATGATTATTAAAATACAACTAAACCTAAATATATTTGTTTAATTTGCTTACACTTTCAGTTTTCATTTTAATTTTGTAATTTTGCTTCATGCTTCTCAATATTTCTTCAAATTTGTACTTCATTAATAAACAAATAAACGGCTACAAATAAAATTATTATATCAATGGAAAAAAAACTATTAAATATTAAAACATTACTTTTTTTTTTTTACAATTTTATACTTTCAGCATTAAGTTAAGCTAGAATTATTGTTGTTTTTTTATTAACACTATAAATAACAAAAATACAAAACAAAACTACCATCCACACAACAAATATCAATATGAAAACATTTTACACATTAAATAATTTCAACTTAATTAAATATTAATCATTTTATTTTAATTTTTTCAGTTTTCATTTCAGTTCTGGCTTTGCGCTTTTGTGAATACAATTGCAAAAATACTTTATTTTAAACATTATTACTTAGATTTTATTTATTACTTTTTAATTAGGGATGCTCCGATCAGGATTTTTGCAGCCGATACAGAGCACCGATTCCTTGTCATGGTGATCAATCGATACCAATTACCGATTCTGATGATCCAAGCTTTATAATGCATAAAGCACATTTTCCCTCTAAGCATGATACTTAAGTGGAGATCTCACCTTACTTAAGAGAATAAATGAAGGATGCTGCATATAATCCCTTAAACATGTCCCTTAACCAATTAGTTTGGACATGTCATGGTCAGAAGCAGCTTTACAGAAAACAATAGTTAAAAATTGGCAAGAAAAAAGACTAACAATGCAATTTAGAAATGATGGAAGAATAATTCAGCATGTCTCAATGAAGAAGAAGTTTGGAGCGCACATGATGCATAAGAAGTTAAAACGCACACCTATAAACACATTTGTTTCATTAAAGTTTTTTGCCAGGTTTTAGTGAACTTGTGATATTGTAACAAAAATATGATAAACAAAAAAAGGCCTAATTACATGCAAGGCCTTTCCAATATTTGCTCTCCAAATAGCACGTCTGTGACCGCATTTACAGACGCCTCACAGCAGCTCGATCGCTCGATGAGAGAGACAGGGATGTGCACTCGAGATATCTTTACTGTGCTATTCATCTATTCTAACAAATGTAATGCTTAGAACATCACCATGCCACTCGTGATCTGTTCTCTTGCCAATTCACTTTAGTCTCCATAATTTCCAGGGTATTTTATCTCATTCGCAGGCATGACGGAGCTGCTATGATTATGCGTGTAAACTCGTAAACAAACACCCACGATCGGTTCATGAGATCGGCCAGATTGGCGAGTACCGATCGAGTCATAAAATGTGATTATTGGCCAATACCGATTTCAGAGCATACCTATTTTTAATAATCATTTTAGTTCATTTCCAGAACTTTGAGTTTTAAACCAATTTTAGAAATGTAGCTCATGGCAGCAAACCAAAACTATTATAATTTTTAAAATATTTTCAAACCTCATCTCCTTGGCTGTAAGTAGACGCCTTGTCCTCGTCAAGGTGCAGAAAATCAACCACTCCAGTGAAAGACGAAAGAAATGTCACTATAAGTCCATGAGGAGTGACCTACAATATCAAAACATCACTAAACAATACTGAAACGATGCTCCTTCAAAGAAACTGCATGTATATCAGTATATTAGAGCTGTGAAACAGTGAAAACAACACACTATTAGCACAATTAAAAGAGTGGTTTAGATGGGAACCATTTAAATAAATATGGGATATTGTGATGTGTACATTCTCAGAAGATATTTCAGGAATACAATCGAGGCATTTAAGGAAGTATTAAAGCAATACTTATTGATATACAGTACTGTGCAAAAGTATTAGGCCAACACCCGTGGGAGCCTAAGACATTCGCACAAATCTAGCTCTCTAAAAGGTATGGAGCAACTGCAGGGTCGTTAGTTTTGGGTGAACTATACAATTATTATACAAACAGAAAATATGGGAAATATGTACACAATATTCAGAACCAAATTACTTTTGCAATCAAAAGACTAGCATCAAAAGTCTGTGTTTAATGTGACCTCTTTAGCACAAAGCAACAGCTTAAACTTTTCTGTTGAGTCTTTTCTGAAATGATGTGCTATTTAATATCAAGCATCTTTCAGCATGTCTAAGAGCTCTTCCTTAGCATGTTCTTTCTATCTTTTTCTCTCCAGGTGAATCTCATACTGCCTATAATATTGCCTTTACATACTGTATATAATATTCAGGTCTGGACTCTGTGGAAGCCACTTCATGACTGTCATTGTTTCATCAGCTGTTTTTGTCTCCAAATATGATTTCATTACATTAGCAGTGTGTTTGGAACCATTGTCGTGCTGAAAAAATAAAACTATTACAAATTAGGTGCTTTTAAGTAGGAATTAGGGCTGCACAATATATTGTTCCGGCATCGATATGTGTGTGTCCGCAATAGTCACATCGCCGGATATACAATGTTAAATTGGGATTATAGTCAATCAACAGTTGAGTATACATGAGATTTGGGGAGTCGTTGCAACGTATAACCATAACAGAGTGAAACTATATCATTTGCATGTGTTTTAAAGGCATTTCAAGAAAGTGTAAAGCATTCGGACACAATAACATACTGATTAACACAATGAAGACTATACGGTGTTATTTTACATTCCTAAATTTCTGTATTTGAATACTGTTTGACTCTTTTTCTTTGCTTGTAATTATTCTTGCAATTTTATGCAATCTAAATGAATGGTTTTTCACAAATAGAGCTATTCAAGCCATCTGGCAAAATTGCTTTCATATCGCAACATATATCGCAGCAAAACAAAATATCATAATGTCCAATATCATGCAGCTCTAGTAGGAATTACATGATGAATTAAAAACTGTCTGTACTTTTCAGCATTCACAATCCCATCAATTCAGGCAATATTGACAACAGCTCTGGCAGAAACGCAATCAATACAAGACAGAAACTCCAGTATTTTTATTTATTCTTCCATCTTTCTATAACTCTTTCATATGTCTTAAACAATTAGATCCAAAACAATACAATATATAATGTGTAATATACATATACAATGTATACTGACATTATATATTACTTCTCATTCTCTTTATTAAAATACAGGTTCTAGACCTGCATTTTCTGGTTGTATTTTAATAAAGAGAATGAGAAGTAATATATAATGTCATTATACCCTCACTAAAACAACAAATGTAATTGGGGGCCTAAGACTTTAGCACAGTACTGTATATACAATTTTTTTGCAGTGACTATGCTTTGTGAACGTGCAGATCTTTTTCAAACTCAAACAGCAACATTAAACGGACATTAAGCATATTAAAAGCATAATAGGACATCATTAAAACATTAATTTCTTACCCTCTTGACGCGTGCGTGGATCAGCAGTCCAGGCAGGAGGTTGTCTAAAGTCCATCCTTGCTCGGTCTCTGCGCAGGCCTTCATGAGAGCCTGGGGATTCTGGGACAGGCGCACTACACGCCCGCTATCCTTGACTTCCTCTATTAGGACCAGCACGTACTGACCCACATTTAGATCTGAGGGAAGCAGAACACTTACAAATCATATTGTTGTTTTTATACTGATTCAGGCATGCTAAATGAACTAAGTGAAAACTGTTAATTAATGGAAAGGTTTTTACATCTGTATTTGTGTCTGATTTCTACCTTGTTTTGAGGATGTGCTCTTTTTGGGCAGGAAAGCTTTAGTGCCGCCACTTCCGATGTCCACCAGGTAGCCGTGATCTTCAACGCTCTCCACACAACCACTCAGTGTCTACAATATTAACAGGGGTTGGATTTTAGTACTCATAACATATTCAGCAAAAACTGGTTGATATGCACAAGTGTTTGCATAAACGTTTATATATATATATATATATACATACATACATACATACTGGCCTCAAACGTTTATGCAAACACTTGTTTAAATAACAAATCAAGGATTCATTAACAGAACCAAAAGATATGTATAATGTTCCAAAACTTTTACATTTTACATAAATGCTTTGAATATTCTCATTTACAAAGATTTGTTAAATGTGCATTGAAGTATGCATTAAAAATACTAAGCAGCACAACGATTTCATTTCATATTACTATATTTGAGAACAATAAGAAATGTATTAAGCATCAAATCAGAATACTACAATGCTTTTTGAAAGAGTCACACTGAAATCTGCAGGAATGATGCTGAAAATACATATTTGGATCACAGAAATAGTGAATTTCACAAAATGCATGAATTTGCAATACAGTTACACTAATATTTGACAATATTAGCATTTTTACTATATATTTGAACAAATAAATGCAGTCTGAGAGCATAAAAAAATTCAGAAACAGTAAAAAAATAAAATGATAAAATAAAAATAATAATTTCAGACCCCAATCCTATTATCATCATCTAAAAAAAGATTTTCCAGGCATTTGAATAAATGAATCTTTAAAAGAACAATGATATTGAATAAAAAAAATTATTCTGAATAATTATATCAATATTAATATATTAATGAAATCTTGCCAACTCACCATTCTAGGCTTTAAAGCAGCTGCATTCAACACCTTGTTCACGTCTTTTGGGTTGATCGACACTTTAAGGCTAATATGACCCTCTTTGGCTGAGACTAAAGATGACACGACACATCTGATCAGCATTCCAGGAGTGAAGAGTTTGGAAAGAGGGACAACTTCCTGTTGAAAGTGAAGAAACAAACAAAATACATTACATTGTTTAATGACAATGTTCACCTGAACATTCAGACTATGTCTAAATCGCCTCCTATTCAAATAGGTACTCCATTTGAATTTACTACAATTTATGTTCTATATCAGGGGTGGGCAAATCATTTTTCCAAGGGGTCACATTAGACTCTGGGGCAGTTTTAGAGGGCCAGACCAAAAAAAAAAAAAAAAACATTCTGTGAAACTATTCAACAAACATTCATAAAAACATATATTATTTGTTTATCTATTCATTCATTCATTTATTATTATTTTTTTTATGTTCAGTGATTATGACATAGTGCCTGTTGTTGGTGTCCCAAAGGGAAATCCTCTTGCCAATACCAGACAACAGCTCATCAAACTGGACTCGGCTCAGTCGGAAGCACCTCTGAAAGCTTCCATCACCCAGGTATAGTTTCTGGAGGAGTTGATAAACTCACAGAGTAGGGTGCACCTCTGAAATCAGGATTAAGTGGACTTAGACATGGCACTGAATTAATCTACGCTGTTTTTCAGCCTTCCTAAAGCACATAAAGCACAGCTACTCTCTCAATAAAATCCATGTTAGCATCGAAGCTAGAGTCACCAGGCAGACAGAAGCCACGCCCATGACGCGAATCCGCATCTATTGTGAAGTGAATTTGATGCGCGAATGAAGCAAGTAAACTCAAAATGTTCATTCGTCTATTTACACGTGAATAGTGCAATTTATTCGCGCGTGCCGCATCTGATGTGAACACAGCATCATAGTTTCTTTCTGTGTGGATTTCAGATACCTCTAAGCCATCTTCAGTGTCCAGTTTGTCATTGAGAATGTTGGTGTAGGTGTCACAGATGTTGCAGATTGGCAGGTAACCAACAAGGCCACTCGGGAGACCGACTACAACCTCAAAATCAGACACTTCCTTCACACAACCCAGCATCAGAGTGCCAACCTTCAGATCCTAAACAGAGAGGATGGGAAAAGAGAAAATTATCAGACACAAGATTAATGGCTAACATATAGTTTAAGACTAAATTATTCGCCCTCATTTTTTATGTATTTATTTATTTTTATTAAATTTTTACAGTTTTTTTAATATTTCCCAAGTGGTGTTTGACACAGCAAGGAAATTATAACTGTATTTCCTTTAATAGTTTTATATTAATATATATGGAGAAAGTCTTATTTCTTTTAGTTTAGCTGAAATAAAAGCCGTTTTTTTTTTTTAAACAATTTTTAAGGCCAATATTATTAGTCCCCTTAAGAAACCATTGCTTTCTATTGGCTACAGAACAAACCACTGTTATCCAATTACTTGCCTAATTACCCTAACTAATGATGCTGGAACACTTGCTTCACCCATACTTTGAAAGGTTATTTGCAACATTAAAAAAAGACATTTGCAATAAAAATGCTTCCATTCACTGTATATGAAATCACCTTTTTTTAAACTGAATTTGATGTGATTTATCATTGACCCATAAATATTCAGAAGCACTGACGGTATATTATAAACATGTATAATTCACATAATAAATATATTTAAATCGTCAAATTAAAATTAGTCATTTCTAATCTCTCTTTCTTTCTTCATACAAATGTATAACATTTAACTATGTAAAGGTTGAAATGAAATCACATGAAATCTGAGCCTAAACTGTAAAATTACCCAAAGATGCAGAATTTGGACAGTGGTGGTCGTGTTGAGTTTGATATTCTCGCCATGCACTTTCTGTTTTTTAGGTTTTTGCACTTCATCCTGCTTCACGGTCTTCTTCTTCTTAACCGCTTTTCCAGGTGTCTACAAAAAAAAATTACATGCATACATATAAATTATACTCATAACAAGCTGTGCAAGGTTTTATACTGCATTCCCACTGTCATCATTTACTCGCCCTTCACTTGTCCCAAACCAGTTTGAGTGCCTTTCATCTGTTGACCACAAAAGATACTTTGAAGAATGCTTAAATCCTGTAACCATTGACTTTTTTTCCATATAGAAGTGGATGGTTACAGGTTTTCAGCTTTCTTCAAAATATCTTCCTTTGTGTTCAAGAAAGATACTGAAAGGTTTGAAACAACATGAGGGCAAGTAAAAAAAAATTTTTGTGGGTGAACTATTATTTTAACATTTTAATACTGTTTTACTCACAAACACTTTCATCTTCATCAACTTACATCAAAAAGATTGTCCACGTCATGTGGGATTAGGTCAGTGGGTTTTTTCCTCTCAGTACCTCCACGGGGAAAGTCTTCTTCCATAGATGCCATTTTTCACTATTTACCTAAAGAGGAAAACAATAATTAGTTATTGAGGTAAAGTTGGTTTTATATTCGCGTATTCATTCAGTGAAAACTGAAAATCAGATGCAAGTACGACTTTAAAACAACATTAGCACTATTTATTTGACTGAACAATATTGTACTTTGATAGCCATTCCCTGTTTAGAATTGGTAAACTTGTCTGAAATGATATAATTAAGGAGAAAGTCCGAATGAGCGAATATAAAACCAAATTTACCTCAATTAATTAGTTCAAGTCAACAAACCAATGTATATAGCCTTTAAACACCGACACGTTAGCAGGTATTAATAACTACGTAAACAGAAATGTTTTCAGTCAACAAACGAACGCATATATAACCATTTAAAACATTAATAACTTCTAAACTAATGTGTTTTACTTCGTTATTTAAACTGACCAAGAACAAACAAAACTGCAGACACATGAGAAGCACAACATAAATGCATACTACACCACAACGTTTACATACAACATACGTCACTTTGATTTACATACGCAAATTTAAGCACTCTAATTAACTGTAACTATGAGACTTTACTTACGTTAGTAAAACTTGGTGTAAAAACATGTAACTCTCGTGCAAGTTAATCTCACATGTTCCTCACAAGCGTGCCATCTTCTCGACCCGGATGTAAACACCGAGAGGCGGCATTTAAACGTTACACCGAAAGAGAAAGAATCAGCCAATAGAATGATAGGGTTTTTTAGATTGACGTCTATGTAAGCCTATCGTTTTAGTGGAAGAATTGATTGACGTGCGTGTAATCTAATGATTACAGTACGTTCGGGTTATCACCACGTAGGTGGGACTTCCTTAAATCATTCACTTTCCGGCTTCACCATTGAAGGGCACCAGTTTGCTTGGTAAGTCGCGGTTTATATTTTAGTAGAATTAACGTTACCTTTTATTTGGTGAAGCGATTATGCGTTTAACTGTTTGTAGAATTAATATATGCTACCAAGGAAAGCAGTAACGTTAGAGATTACGGTTATCTTACCAGCGCCTTTTTAGTTAACGAGGTTGAGGTGCCTTCAAAATATATTTAATATTAAACATTTACGAACGGTTAAGTGTTATTAAAATGCATATTAAATGTCTTGTTAAACCTAGATTACTGCAGCAGCCTGCTGTTATTTCATAAACAAGGTTGTCCTTTACGCATTTAGCCTGACCTTACGTACGAATGAAAAATCACGCGTATGTTATGCCTCATTAACGTTTGTTCGTGAATTGTTTCATTAACAGATTGCATACAGAAATCATGGGTGGACACGACGCTGGAAGTCAACACCAGTTCACTGGCATTGCCAAGTACTTCAACTCATACACAATCACAGGCAGGAGGAACGTAAGTTGACATGAATTACAACTGACATGAGGGCTGCGCAATACATCGTTTCAGCATCGATATCGCAATGTGACCCTTCGCAATAGTCACATCGCAGGATATGCAGTGTTCAGTTTGTATTATAATTCATCATTTGCGTGTGTTATTGATACCTGTGATTGTATAATGGCCTTAAAAGCATTCAGGCATAAGAAATTGTACCATTTGTGACTAACAACTATTCAGTTTATTGAATTTGTATCATTCAGCTACTGTACTTAAATACTGTTAAGACTCTGAGAACGATGAAACACTTTTTCTATTGTGTCTTTTTCTTGATTGTATTTATAAGTTGTTATGCATGAAAATACTCACAACACGTGCACATACAGAAATGCACTGCAAATAGCACAGACCACAACGAAAATGTGTCGGGTGACCCCAAACGTTTTATAGATTGTTTATTAGATTTTACGGAGATGCACTCCCACCGCAGAATCATCCGAATCGATCTAATGTTATAAATTCTTTCCAAATATAAATATTAAGGCATCAGGTGAAATTGTATTCATATCGCAATATATATCTCAATTCTAGATTTTTCCAATATCGTGCAGCCCTAATTTAAATTAATTATCAGTTACACATAAATGCAATTCCTATGTACATTTCTTAGAAACTGTATTTCTCTATTTTGTCTCCAGTGTGTGTTGGCCACATACGCCAGCATTGCAGCCATCATCCTCTTCTTCAAATTGAAGCCCAAGAAGCAAAAGGCTGTGACTTCAAGTTAACTTATTGTAAGCTTCGCCTGAATTGAACACAGTCTCATTTTCATATGTGAAAGCTGTGATTTAACGCTGGTTTCCTCTTTCTTTTCAGGATGTTTTTTTGAATGCAGCATGAAAATTGGTGCGGGATTTGTTGAATTTACTTCTATGTGAAGAATAAACAGAAAAATCTAACCACGGCTGTAGAAAACTTGTTTTATTTACACATTTAGGCAGTAGTATAAAAGCTTGTATAGGCCAGCACTCGTATGCATCACGTTTCGAAGATCAATTACAAAAAAAACGTTCATGGTTATATATACAGAAGCAGACCAGCCTTGTCATTTTCACACACGTGATGCATACGAATGAGCAAATATGGCAGTATAGTTATCAAAGCATAACCAAATTAGCTCATGAGCACGAAAACATCTGATTTCTGAATGGAGGATGTATCAGCGTTATGTTCAGTGCTATTTTGTTTTGCTTATTTCACATGTTATAATGAATCTTTAAATATCATGCACCATTATTGAGAGACCAGCACAGCTACATGGGGGGGTCAGTGTTTGCAGTCTCGGTCACTGGGAGTTGTAGGAGCCTGCGGCCAACAGTAGGTTGCGTCTGGTGAAGTGCAGGTGTGTGACGGCTGTGGATTTGCTATGGTACATCCCCAGCAGCAGCTCCTGAGAGTTATCCGGAAGGTGAATGTGGCCCGTCGCTGCGGTGAAGTCATCCGTTTCTACGTCGTCGATGGCCCTCATGGCGTCCCACAACCGAACGGTGTTGTCCATAGAGCCTGGAGCAAAAGACAGAATTTTCTTTAATTACAATAAATCACAAAGCCTGACATGTGAACAAAAGTCAAAAATGCAAACAGCTTAAGTTTTAGATGAACAATAATGAAAGAAAATAATTGCATGTGTTTTTTGGTGAGTAAAGATTTAACTACAGAGCCTAGAGCAAAAGACAGGTTTTCTTTTATTACAATAAAATCACATTAATCCTGACGTGAACTAAAGTCAAAAATGCAAAGTTTAAAACAAAATATATTAGCGTGTGTGCTTGTTTTTTACGAGTAAAAATAAATGCATCAGGATTTTATGGCTTGCATTAGGGGTGAGATCTATTTTTAAATATATATTTTAGTCTAGTTTATATCAAATAACTATATAAAGAGAGATCACTATAAGATGATAGAAAGACTGGTATTTATATTTATGCAGGTACTCTAATGGATGCAGATCTCACTTATTTACACTTACTGTTTAGTTTTTTTTCCACCTAGTTTGATTGAATCATTCATTTTTATAGAGTAACTTGCTTAATGTCCAAACAAATCAGGAATTTAAGTTACTTGATCTCAGATTGAAAGGCTTTTTGACAAAGTTTGGATGACTGATAATTTAGGGGATAATTTAGAGATGTGCTTCAAACATGAAAAACTGAGCCAGTCAGATCAAAACTAGTCCTAAAGTGTTGCTAGTCCTGACCTGATGCAATGATTTCTCCATCTCTGCTGAACTTAAGGGCATAAATAGTGTCCGTGTGACCCTTCATTTCTGCGATCATCAGCCCGTGTCCAATATCCCACAGCAAAACTCTCCCATCGGTGGATCCAGAGGCCAGGAACTTCCCATTAGGGGAGAAGGCCAGAGCATGGATGGGCCCCTGAAAATCAAACATCATCACTTTTCTTTTATTAATATATGACTCTGTATATGGGGGAAATGGAGTATGTGGCAGTCTGGTTAATAACTGATAAAGAATGGACAAATAAAAGAATATTATATTATTTAAAGAAAATTTGTAATATAAAATGCATCAATGCCAAATAAACAAATGAAAATCCATAATGTTCCACTAATATTTAAAATAATTAAAAACATTAGTATTAGCCCTATACAGATTAATAAATGCTCAGGAAAGTAAGCAACTTGATACTGTGATAACATGGAATTAATATGATTTTCTTTGCAGTGTTGATTTCATTCAGACAACTTTGGACGCTTCAGTACCTTGTGACCTGTGAAAATGCGAACGCAGTTTCCATTCAGGACGTCCCAGAGTCGTACAGTGCGGTCGGACGAGCCTGTGGCCACATAGTTGCAGTTGGGGTGGAATCGTGTGCAGGTGACGTCTGCGAGATGACCAGCAAATATCCGTAAAGGCTGGTAATGATCCGTCGCCCAGAGCCTGGCAAGCAAATCACCATATCAAATGAGGGTGGATTTGATCACCAGTTCGTGAAAACATTTGGAAAATCTAATCATTCATATACAGACTTTTTGATAAATGAATTATGATATACATAAATCCTTTGAGGTGGTACGATGGCTCAGTGGTTAGCACTGTCACCTCACAGCAAGATGGTCGCTGGTTCGAACCCCGGCTGAGCCAGTTGGCATTTCTGTGTGGAGTTTGCATGTTCTCCCCGTGTTCGCGTGGGTTTCCTCCGGGTGCTCCGGTTTCCCCCATAGTCCAAAGACGTGCTATAGGTGAATTGGATGAACTAAAATTGGCCGTAGTGTTCTGTGCTTTGAAAGTGTGAGGCTGTGAGCAGACACTGACCCATAAGTGGAGATACAGCAGAAGAATATTATAGTTCCCATTCCTGTTCCTATTTTTTAAACAATCTTTTCATTGAGATGTAACACAAATGTGACTATAATACATCACAATCATATTTACATCTTTATTTTCAATAAAAAATACAAAACAAATAAGAGAAAAGAAAAAATAAAAGAAAAAAATGAATATTTTAATATCAAACCTTTTGATAGATTGCCAGTATCGAAAATATCAATACTTTCAGATCGATCGATCTGCCCACCCCTAATCATTAGATAAATGAGAATCCACCTTACCGTGCCACTCTGTCATGTCCTCCAGACACAAAGTAATAGCCGAATGGTGAGAACTGCGTGTCCCACACTGGATAATTGTGTCCTTTATACCCCACAAGACAGGTAAACGTCTGCAGGCTCCACAGTCGGATTGTACCGTCCTCAGAACTGGACAATAGATAGTTCCTATGACACAGACAGAGATATTAAACCACACTCTAGAGCAGCTGGGGCAAAAAAAAGATGATAAATCATGCTAAATATTTGTAGGTGATGCAAACTAACTTTTGGATGTACCTAAACTTGCACATTTCCTCTGCTGTTCTCATTTATGTTCTGTATAACTTATATAAGCAGGAATTGTTCCTCTAAGTTTCTTGATACCTGTCTGGGCTGAAGCTGACGGCGTACACCGGCCCGCTGTGACCGTGGAGGATCTTAGACTCGCTGGACGTCTTCTCATCCATGATCCTCTCCAGAACATCATCTGACTCTTTATCAATCAGATTCAGGTCTAAAAAAAAATGGTTGGCATTGAAATCAAACAAGAGCTCATACATTGGATTATATATATTAGGTCTTAAACTCAAACAAAAAGTGCCACATTGTGTCACTCCAAAGCTAATTTGCTAATTAGCTCTTTATCAACACAGATTCAGGTCTAAAACCAAAAATAGGTTAGCCATAACATAATACAAGACATTATGCATTGGAATGGATATGTATTAGGTCTTAAACTCAAACATCTCTAAAGTGCCACATTATGCCATTCCAAAGCTAATTTGGTCTTCTACAATAGGTTTAAAAGCGCTTTAATTTTCTATTGCAGCATCGACTCTTTTCTCTCAGTGTCTGAAACGGTTGGTTCAATGATCCAGGTTTTTATTTGAGAGAGAGAGAGAGAGAGAGAGAGAGAGTCAGACTCTCTGACTTTTCCTTGACTTCCACTAAACTAAAAATCTGAATTTCCATGACCTAAAATGAACGGAAAAACAAGGTGCTGCTATGCTTTGCATAATATTAAAACAGTTTTGAGCTTGAATACCATTTTTCATGAATTTAAAGGCCATAATGAGAACAACAATGCATAATTTACCTCAGATTTTAAAAAAAGAAATGAAAAGAAACAAGAGTACCCATTCTAAAGTGGTCATTTTCTAGCCAAAGCTCTTGAAATGTACATTTTTCCTGGTTTGTTTGCCTCAGTTAACAGGTATAGCTTGGTCACTGCATTTTTTTTTTTTTTTATGTGACTGCCAGTTAACAAGCGGGAAATGAATAAAATGGCAGAAAACACCATGATAAAAAGTTTTTTGATAAATGGAAACTAAAATTTCAACTATCCATCACCTGTGGGAACCCTGATACTCTGCTCTGATTGGTCAGATGGCCTAGTCTATTATGATTGGTCGACCCCTTCTGTGCATAAGAGAAACCAAAGTTTACCATAAGCATATTTAAATGTTTAGGTCTACAGGCTTCCTCTGCAGTTGTAAATGCAGTGATACCAACAGTAACAATGGTATTAATTTTATTGGATCAATTATTGTCTTTCAAATACTAGTCTTTCACAGCATAAAAAAAACGATGTCTTGACAAGTCGTCAACACAAACGAAAGACTTCAACACCTCTGATAAAACTACAGTACTTGAGGGTCAAAAATAGATGCTGTTTACTGGCAATATGCAAACTTATCACAATCTTACATTTCTTAGTGTAAAAATTAAGACAGACTTGTTACAGGAAGTTCAGAGATATTTCTTTTGATAGACAATAACTCCATTTGATCTTTGAATAGACCTTTTACATTTACAAACAGCTACAGTATATTTTATACACGAAAGATATTATCTGGTAAAAAAAATTGTAGCATTTAGAGAGACACGTACCTGCAGCAGATTTGACTTTGCGTAATTTTTTGGGTGTGACGCTCCACACGCGGACTGTAGAGTCTGCAAAGCCCCCCGCTATCAGACTGGAGTCATCAGTGAGATCTACTGCTGTCAAACCCTGAGCGATAACACACAATCAGCACAGGCAATGTTAACCAACACCAAATGCAACCATTAGCAAAAATAACGCCAACCTGGTAGGCGTTGAGGAACGTATAGAAGCAAATAGAGGGCAGGTTCTCTGGGCCAAGCCGGATTCTTTTGGTGCTCTCCTTCATGTACATGATCTTGTCCAGTTTATCCGAGTCCTTCAGCTCTGGCAGAGGGATCCTGTCAGATGGAGAACAACCCCCTTTTTAAAATTAAAATGTAAAAACATACACAATCATTGAAAATTTGGTAGTGTGTTTTAATGTTTTTGAGAGAAAACGTAAGGGATCAACTATGTGCAATGTGATTTTAGACATGTTCTCATTTTTGATTCACGCTCATTCTCTTTTGAGACATGACAAGCGATACGCTGTCTTTAATGTATGCACATGATACAATGTTTCTTATTCTGCATTTAGTTTTCATTCTAATATTAGGCGTGTTTTAAATTTGTAGATGTATATTTCAATCTGTGACTGAGATCTGTGCCATAAAAAACTCATTCCTTTACTAGATTCAGAAAAAAAGTTTAATATTGTGAAATATTATTAGAATTTATCCAATATATCTTAAAATGTCATTTATTCCTGTAACGTCAAAGCTGAATTTTCAGCTTCATAACTCATTCAATCACTCAGTGTCCTATGATCCTCCAGAATTAATTCTTATATCACAAACTGCTGCTTAAGAAACATCTTATCATCATCAGTGCTGAAAATAGTTTGTACTAAAGCTGACTGATTACAGGAAATAGAATAATCACGATTATTTTGGTCATAATTGTAATCCCAATTATTTAAAACAATTATCGGTGGGCCAAATGACCAAAACGTTTCGGAGATACATATAGATTTTTCTCCCCCTGTAAATAAGCTTGCTATTACACCTACACATTTCGAAGATCATTCAATTTCACAAGAATACTGAAGCAGTAAAAAAACAAACTAACAAAAAGTACTCACAATTAAGGAATAAAATACAATAGAATACAAATGTACAAATGAAACAAACTGCTTTTAAAAGCATCTTCGCTGTAAGAATTAAACTTGATTTGTTTCTTATTAAAGCTACAAAAGCCCTTCAGTCAAAAGCATTGAGTGATTCTGTCCTTGTCTTTTTTGTTTGATCAATAATGATAAAAACATTCGGCAGCAAGAATATAGTGTACTGTCACTTTAAAAGTCACGCAGTTCAGTTTATGGTTCCCTTTCACGTACTGAACTTCACATTTTCAACACTTTACGGCTAGTTATTACTTCATAACGAACAAAAGTAAGTGTGAATAATCCCTAAGCGCCACGTTTTGACCCATTTTTGCATGTATTTGTCTATTTAGGACTTCATGTGTGTGATCTGCTCTGAGGTGGAGCATGTACACAGAACAGCACGAGTTCTCTTTCGGGTCGTATTTAATGTTGTCACCATGCTGCTGTCATGTCCAGCCGTTGTTTTGGTTGCATGAGCAACAGCGCGGACTGACTGGAGGAGGACTGGCTTGATCTGGCCAATGGCATCAGGATTACAGACTCTGAGGTGCCATACGAGTCAAACATCTGGCAGCGTGATGTAAATAGATTTACTTCTAAAAGGCCTTACAGTATGTATTAAATACGCTTACAAAGACGAAAACGAAGGACATTTTTGCTATAATTTTAGCTAGTTTCAGTTAGTTTTGTATGTACACAATACAGTTTCAGTTCTATTTTTTTTTTTTTACTCGTTTTTATTTTTATTTCAGTTAACGAAAAAGTTTTTTCAATTTTAGTTTTAATTTTTTCGTTTGTTTTCGTTAACTCTAATAACCTTGGGACTACCTCTGGAAGTGGTCAAAATTGGTAAAACTCAAAACATTTAACATCTCGATTATAGCTTCTTTTTTTGTAGTGTTTAATTGTGATTTGTTTTTTGAAAACGCATTTTTGTGCAAACCATAATACTGTTTTCAAGACTCTTTGATGTACAGAAAGTTTCACAAACATTCACAAAAATAGTGTACATGTTGTTTAAAGGTAAATGGCAGCAAAATAATAAGCCAAAACACAGTAGTTGTAAACGGGTAACAGCTTATTTCAAGCTGATTGATGAATACTTCTGTCGTACCTGTTCTGTTGAGGGGCGTTGGGGTCTTGTTTCTTACTTTTGGAGCCCATGTTGTCCTTTTTAGTCTTCTTCTTCTTGGGCTTCCCTTCCTCGTTCTCTGCTTCTTCATCTTCATCGTCTAGCGGGACCTCGATTTCTGGTTCCTTCAGCAGCCCATAGAATACCTGATACCATTAGAAATGAGAAAGAGCGTTATTAAAGCATGTAACATTTACAAGATATGAGAGGATTTCAATTTAAGAGATGATTTTTTGCTTTATCTTTTGATAAAGTAAAATATTTGAAGCTCATTAGGAAAAATACATTAAATACACAAGATTTAACATTACTACAAAAAGCTTCTTTCATTATATATTCTTAAATTGTCCATGACAAGAATGGTCAACGGCTGCTTTTCCCCCAACATTCTTCAGAATATCTTGTTTTGAGTTCAACTCAAGTTTATCACCACTTGAGTAAATTATTATTTTTGTGTGAACTGTCCCTTTAAGTTGTACAATAGTTATAGTTGATATTAAGATCTGTTTCATGAACACCAAATCAACATATTAGACTGTTTTCTGAAAGATCATGTGACACTAGCTATGTTTACACCTATTTTTATGCGAATTTTTGATTATCGCATTAAAAATGCCTGATTGGTCATTCTAAAATGCCTAAACCATATCAGTATTATTATATTAGATCACAGGTGTCAAACTCTGGAGGGCCTGGAGGGCCGCAGCTCTGTGCTTTAGCTTAAACTCTAATTAAACACACCTGATCAAACTAATTGAGTCCTTCAGGCTTGTTTTAAACCTCCAGGTTAGTGTGTTGAAGCAGGGTTGGAACTAAACTGTGCAGGGCTGCGTCTTAGAGCATCAGCGCTCCATTTCTCAGTGCGCATTGGTGGCATTATCTTCTGAGGCACAAATAATTTCTTAAACGCTGCATTATTCGCAAATGTTTCATGTTATATTCCAGTTTTGTGCATTAATTTAATTTGCATCTTTGAATGGAAACATAGCTACTGAAGACTGGACTAAGGATGCAGCCGATTTAATGCTGAACCAGAGGAATAAATAACATTTTAAATTAGCCAGCAGTTACTATAAATTGTAATATTATTTTATAATTTTACAGATTATGGACCCTTTATTATGGAATGTTTTTAATATTTAGATTTTTTTTTAAACATTTGTACATTCATGTATTTACAAATGTATTGTATCATCTTTGCATCAAACTACAAAAAACTAACTACTGCTTGTGCGAGGTGTTTCTAATGCATCGTCTGTGGGGCGAGACAGTAAATTTGACGTTGTTCTCTCTTCTGGCTGCCATGATCAGTCTCACACTATTTTTTTTCCTTTTTCTGAAAGTCTTGATAACACCAACATGGAGTTTTGATTTTATTTCGGCAAATGGGATTATGAAAAATGGTTTGTTGCACTTTACCATTCACTACGCTCCAAGTTTACCCAACTATGATGAGTTCTGCTGCTGAGAAACCCGGAAATGTGAAAAGGGTCCATTACCATACATGTTTGATCGAATAAAAATTTGATCGAATAAATTCAGCCTTTCACCAACCTCAATATTTTTTTTAAAAAGGTAGTTCCACATTAAAAACATCTACTCTTCATTTCTAACCTTGACTTTATTGACTTCTCGTCGGGCCTCTCCTGCAAGACTGCCGGACATGCTGTCGATCTGGCTCTTGCTACGCGGCATGCCGTCAAAGATGTCGATGTACAAGTGCTCCTGAATGATGTTCCATATCTGGTTGTTCTGCCTCTCCTGCAAGTGTCTCTTCAGTAGCTGGTACGAGTCTCTGGAGATGCGCAGCACGAAGCGACTCGTCCGGAAATCCAGCAGGGCCTCGTTCCCCTTCATGTGCTCTTTCTTAGTTAGTCCGCAGAGAACTCGCAGGTCATCCTCATAGTAACACTCCTGATCTCCGCTGAACCTAGTAGAAAACAGTGCATAAAGGACATTTGTGACTCTGAACCACAAAACCAGTCTTATGTTGCTCTGGTATATTTGTGGGAAATGCCAAAAATACATTGTACGAGTCAAAACTATCATTTTTTTAATGCCAAAAATCATTAGGTTATTAAGTAAATATCATCTTCAATGACACACTTTTGAAAATAATCTAGAACAAAACACAATGAACACACGTGTGATACTTATGACAATAAAACGCCGGCACGGCGGCTCAGCGGTTAGCACTGTCACCTCACAGCAAGAAGGTTGCTGGTTCGAGTCCCGGCTGGGCCAGTTGGCCTTTCTGTGTGGAGTTTGCATGTTCTCCCTGTGATTGTGTGGGTTTCCTCTGGGTGCTTCGGTTTCCCCCACAGTCAAAAAGACATGCGCATATAGGTGAATTGGGTAAATTTAATTGGCTGTAGTGTATGAGAGTGTGTGAATTCAAGAGTGTATAGGTGTTTCCCAAAACTGGGTTGCGGCTGGAAGGGCAGCCGCTGCGTAAAACATATGCCAGAATAGTTGGTGGATCATTCCGCTGTGGTGGCCCCTGATAAATAAGGGACTATGGGCAATGGAAGTTACCCTAGCCCATAATTTGAAACAAAGAAACTATTTGCAGGAAAAGGTGGATTACATGTGATTACTTCACAGAACTGTACATAATCCGATGCTCACTTATCAAAGAAAAGCTTGGCTTCGCTCTCATGGTTGTTGTAGACTAGCTCCAGGTACATGTGAACGAACAAAGGGTAGAAGAGCTGCGAGAGCTCGGCCCGGTGACAGTCCAGCACAGACTCAATGAACTTCTTCAGGTCGCTGTAATACACCTTATACAGAGACGGGTCCCCCTGCTGGCTGTACGCTGACAACACCACACTGACATCTGGCTGGTCGTCTCCGCCTGCAGCAGCACACAACATCAAAACGTCAGTCAAATCACACCTGGAAATGATGCTCCTGCATATTGAGAGTGTAGGTGGTAGATTATGAGCAAAGATGCTGCATCAAGAAAAAGTAAGGCTGCACAATACTGGAAAAATCTGACTTTGCAATATTTTGTTTTTCTGCTATATATATTACAATATGAATATAATTTTACCAGATGAATTGAATAGCTCCATTTGGAAATATTTTATTCATTTAAAAAGGTTGGAATGATCAAGTTCTATGCAGTGCGTTTTCATAAATTACAAGTTTATATAAATACAACAGAGCAAAGATAAAAGTTAAGTACATTAATCATGGTCATCATTGTATAAATTATTTAAAAATAATAATATTTTTATTCTTTAATAAATAATCAAATCCTGCGATGTGACTATTACCGATAAACACATCGCGATATCGATATATTGTGCAGCCCTAATGCAAAGACATTGAAGCAAAATATAGTGATATATATTACATTTTATATATGCATATTATTGTCAATATTAAATCAAATTAAAACATTAATAAAGGGTGAAAAATGTCTCATTATCATTCATTCAGCATGACATATTATACAACATTTTAATTGTGATCTGTAATAAATGTAAATGAATATATA
>CAIGQW010053480.1:206628-225930 GCA_903798125.1 Danio choprae
GGAAACTTTACATGTATATCCAAGTGTACCTTACACAGGTGAGTGAGTTTGACAAACCACTTGTACAAACACTCTTCTCTCCATATGCACCAGACACTTTACATGCATATCCGAGTGTGCCTCCCACAGGTGAGTAGGGTTGACAAACCACCTGACTCAATGAGGAAAACAATGTTTACCTGTGAATGTACCACAAATCATGTTGCACTACTTGTTTTCTTCAACCTTAAAGACCTCTTTTGCACAATATTGTTCGATCTTTTGTAAAAGTACTTGTATAATCTGTCTTAGGTTATGTGTATAGTTAAGTATGTATAGTATATGCATAGTTAGTAGTTAGTATAGCTAGATTACCGCTCTGTTATAATATATATATAGGTTTCATGAGTTTGCGTTCACAGATATTTGATTTAAAAAAGAATAAGCATATTTGGCATGCTGTCCAGCTCTGATCTTGGAAAAGACACCCTAACTCGTGTTATTCCCCTTGTCAGAAAAGAGAGATAGGGGTCTGAGCAATCAGAACACTCCCCCCGGTTCAAGTAGATATTAGTTTTTAGATGCTAAAGTTGAAAGATAATGGAGGTAGGATGAGCTTAATATTTATGAGGTTTTGGTCTTATGCTAATTGGATAATAGAATGATTGTTAATGAGGAATTAGAATTGTCAAAACATCTGTGCATGTTCCTCTAGAAATTTGTCTGTGAAACATCACTTAAAATGTGTTTAGTGTTGTTTTCATATTTATGATTGTTTATATATGTAGTGGTGGTTTATTCCGCTGTGGTGACCCCTGATAAATAAGGGAATAAGAAAATTAATTAATTAATTTATGTAACACGGACCAGACATGAAGTGTATGTCCACACATGTAGCGAAATGACAATAAAACTCGACTTGACTTGAAGTTCTGTGACAAGTCCTAATAAGTTACAGCAACACAATGAAACAACACATTATTCAGATTTGTTGCTTAAATTAGTAAAAACTAATAAGTTAACTTAATTCCTTCAACCGATTTTGTGGAACCCAGCATTTTTTACAGTGTCTAACAAAGCATGATTTTTATTTAAACTAACGAGTAAGAAAAGGTTAGATAGAATAGGAATACACAGAATAGAAATGTAATAGATAGTGCTATTGTTAGAGGGTCAAGTGTTGACAAAAAGAAAAGACCAGAAAAATGTGGTTTGACAGTTTCAGCAGTGTATGTATTGCTCTGCTGCAAACCCTGTGTGAGTGTCGGTCTGATTGCTAACTTTTTAATGAGCTGTGCTTGTGAGGGACTGCAGCAGAACCCGCAGGTCCTTTGACGTTTGCACAGCCAGTTACTTTTTGACATAAGCAAACCAATACTCAGAGACACCAGGCTAAAAGTTTGATTTCTGTTGGGTTTCCATTTACAATTATTTAAATTAATTTGAATATAATTGTATTCAAATTGTAATAATTAAAAAATTATAGTGATTAATGATTAATATATATTTTTTTATTATAGTACATATAATATAATAAACAAATGACAAAAAATTATATATTATATAATGATATATTTTTCAAGATACTAGTATTCAGCTTAAAGTGCCATTTAAAGGCTTCACTAGGTTAATTAGGCAAGTTAGGTTAATTAGGCAAGTCATTGTATAACGATGGTTTGTTCTGTAGAGAATGGGAAAAATAATATCGCTTAAGGGGGCTAATAATATTGACCTTAAAATTGTTTTTAATTTTTTTTAAACTGCTTTTATTTTATTTTAGACTTTCTCCAGAAGAAAAAAATATTAAGGAAATACTGTGAAAAATTCCTTGCTCTGTTAAAAATTATTTGGGAAATATTTGAAAAAGAAATTCACAGGAGGGCTAATAATTTTGACTTCAACTGTACTATTATCGCAATAACGATAATTTTTCGATATATTGTGCAGCCCTATAGTATAAATGTACACTATATATACTGTATATCAGATAACACTGGTATCTGTGCCCTCCAGCATTGACCCGTAGATAGGTTTTCAGGTAATCTGCGAATGCTCCAGGGGGCAAAAACCTGTCACCACAGTGGGAAATAATGACAGCTCAGTAGGACGGTTTTGACTGATGGTAAAGATAAACCGTTAAAGCGGCCCTATTTTTACAGTATGACAAACTCTGGCTCCAACCGAAGGAACACTATGTGTATTAGAGAGTTCATTGAGTTCAGCTCTATGAGAGTTCAGGCTTGCCTTTTAATGTATAATCTATACACGGATCACACAAATAGGATCAGAGTCTTGTCAAGGTCGTGTAGAATTACACAGAGTACACGAGAGACGTTTTTACAGTCTAACGTTTTAACTTGTACAAGCTGCCGACGTCTAAAAATCAACCGCTTCTTTCTTTTCGAGAGCGAACCGCAAATGTAACCTGAGTATATTCATGTTCATATATGCATAGTTTGTGTCAGAGGGCCACGTTCATGTATAAATATAGACCGCAGCCTCATTCTTTGGTTGTGGTTTGGAGAATGATTGGGGTTGTGAAACCTGAGAGTGTTTTTAGGGTCTGTTTCATTGGCTGTTGTTTGCCTTTATGTTTTAGATCGAGTGAATGCAATTGATGTGTCACGCAATCAGAAAGAAACGCAATCAAGGCTCTTTCCGTGACTAAAGTTATGTTTAACGGTACTCGTATGGATGGATGTATATGTTTTCTTTTTGCTGGCCTGGGAAAGAAGTGTAGATTTTGTCTTTTTTTCCCCCAACATATTTGCTGCCTTACAGATACAGTTGAAGTCAAAATTATTCGCCCTCCATTGAATTTTATTTTCTTTTTCAGATGTTTCCAAAGTCTTGTTTGTTTTATTTCGGCTAGTAAAAGGATATATATATGGTCAATTTTATGGTCAATATTATTAGCCCCCTTAAGCAATATTTTCTTCTTTCCGTTAAACAGAAATTGGGGAAAAAAATATACAGGGGGGGGGCTAATAATTCAGACTTCAACATGTATATTGAATGCAGTTTATGCCACATATTATTTATATTTTTATAGGACATCTAGTCTTGAACCTTTACATATTTTATTTTAACTTGTCTTGTTGACAGAACTTGTATTTTTGAGTGAACTGTCCCTTTAAAGATGCACACTGACACCAAAGCGCATATGAGAGGCCGCAGGGTATATGGATACTCTTGAGTTATTTTTTATACACTAAAAAGGCAGAGCTTCTCTTTTGTAACAAAGACAGAAAGGAAGACATTTTGAGAGAGAGATAATGTGAAGCGTTGAGAGGTCGTAAAAGAAAAGCAACTGCTGCCAGTGAATGGCTGGTAGTGATGGACTGAAGCATCATTGTGGGCTGATGCATTTTACACTACAGTGCTTTGATTCAGGACAGGCCTTGAACCAGTCAAATCCGGCTTATTTTGTACTGTACCATGTTTTTATGGTTTGAGAATGTGCATGTTGCATAACCTGTCATGTAATGGACGCATTTGCACTAAAATAGCATAGATTTAGCTATGTGTGACTATTGTTTAAGCTAGATATTGACAAACTTTGTTGTTGGTTGACAAAGCCACTTGAATTAGCATGCTGCTAGAATTACTTGACATGTTGCTAACATGTTTCAATGATTTAGCATATTGCTATAATGTTTTAAGATGGTTTTGTATGATTCTAACATGATTTAGCATGTTTCTATCATGTTTTTAGATAATATTTTATGTTTCTAGCATGAATTAACATATTTAAGGGTAGTTGCTAGGTTTGCTAGTGATAGTTAAATAGGTCTGAAGATATTGAACTGGGTGGATGTTGATAAATGCTCTTTAGCATTTACAGTTTGAAAGTTTTCATACCCCTCAGTCTATTTGAATTTTCACAGATTTGTTTGTAAGTAAAACTAAGTCAGATCTGTTAAAAAAGATATAGCCTAAATATTCAGATTAGCCTGAAGGTCTGACGTGAGTTTGGTGGTTGTAGCTTGACAGTTCTAGGTTGAGATGCATTAAGAAATTTGATCTCAGAATAAAAAGGAAAGCTTTGTCAAGCCAACATAATCTGTTTTCTTTGCATGATGCATTGGCAGTTCAGAATAGCTCTTTCCTCAATATCTTGTACATTGTATAAGCAAAAATGATCTTCCTATAAAAATCAATCTACAGACTTTCATAAAAAGCTATTCGTACATTGGCAATATAACAATTAAAGGGTCTGATGTCTCTAGAGTGAGTATGTGAAGTTTCAGCTCAAAATACCACACAAATAATGTTTTATAACACTTCGAAACCGCCTCTTTTAAGCTTTGATACCAACTGTGCCGTTTTGGTGACTGTCACTTTAAATTCAAATGAGATTGTGCTGTTTTCAAAAGAGGGCGGAGCTACAAACGCCTATGCGTCACTATAGCGGCAGATTCAAAACAGGAGTAAAGCGGTGGTCACTCACACTAGAGTTTGAGCTTGCGAACTTCTGTCATATGGCGCTGCGAAATGGGGCAGGATAAAACAAGATAATTAGACATTAATAAAGCAAGCACATTTCTGTACAGTCAGAGAGGTCATGTTTTGATCTTCTATTGGTCTCGTGTGATGCGGTTTCGCAGGTCAGAGTTCATTAAGCTTGAACTGTTGAGCGCAGCGACACGCGAAACTTGCATTCGTATGCGTATGAATAGAAGTCTATGAGGCGAAAGTGCAGTGTGACCTGTGCAGTATTATGCAAATCTTACAGCCGCTCAAAAAAAAACACTATATATAAGCATAAATACAGCCAAAATTTGTAGGAAATTGCATTGCCGCATTTGTTTTTCCCAACACTGTAATGTATGTGTAGATTTAGCATCTGTGTCTGCATAGAGATGATTTACGACCTGTAATGTGAGCGTCTATGCAGTCTCGTCGACAGACAAGGCTGTCCTCACTGGTTTAACCCTCCATTCCAGCATGGTGACATAGTGTCTGACCGGTGCGACTTCGTCCCGACGGCTACCCTGGTGTCACAGAAACAGGATCAGTTCAGTTATGTAAGCCTGTCCAGACAGAGCACTCACCCGTTTACATACTCCTTTACTCACGCTTGGTAATGGAGCGGTTGAATCAAAGTTCATGGATATTAGCTGTCATGTCACCTTAGAGTCCAGAACAGAAGTGCAACCTACACTTGGTAGTGTGCATCTGGCAACAGGCCAACCGCATTTGCTAAAATGTGCAGTGTTCAAGCACGGGCTGTTGTATCCCACAATGCAATGCTCTTTGATTGGACTGTGAAAACATAAGATACATCTGGATCTTAGTCTTAATGTTGATATAATTATATGTATTTTGCATAAACATATTTGAGGGACATATTTGAATAAGTATTGAAGTACATACGCTCGTGTTAATATAATTGTTTTTAGCTACATGTTTTTGCATATGCATATTTGTGAAGTGTAATTAGAGCTTAAACTACTATTGTGTGCTTTTGTTACTATATCAAGTATTTTAGCATGGTTAGAATTTCATGTGTACTGTGTATATTTATAATTATGTATATATTTATACATATATACATAACGGTGATATTAATATGATATTTGTCATTTAGCATCCTCTTTTATCTAAGCATTTGAGTATGTGCTTGAACAGCCAATCACAGCCGGCCTCAGAAAACACTCAGCCAATCACAGCACACATGCAGAGCTGATGTCACTGTTGTGAAGCAGGACTTGGCTCGGTGCCTTTGGAAGGTTAATTTTTCCAGCCACATTAAGGAGTTTATGTCTCTGGGGGGGGGAAACAGAAAGAGAGAAATAATGACTGTTCAAATAGTCTGTGTGTGATGAGTCTCAGACCCCCTTTTCTCTCTAGAAGGACCACCGCTGAGATCTTGCTGTTATCTAAAATGTCCCAGTGAATATGGGATTAGAATAAATGCTGTGCTTAAGGAGTGAATGCAAAAACCGTATGGTAATATTACAGTATGATTCATACGTTTGGGGTTGGTATGTTTTCATGTTTCAAGGATGCATTTATTGGATCAAAAAAGCAATAAAATGAATAATATCATGAAATAATATTAATAATAATTATTATTTATTATTTTCGTATATTTTAAAGTGTAATGTATTACATAGATAATTGTTTAAGTCTTACATTTTTTAGTCATTAATGTAAAATTTGGATTATATCCCATAAAAAAATGTTTTTTTTAGTCAGTCTTAAGTGTCACATGATCTTCCAAAAATCATTATAATATGCTGATTTGATCTTTGATATTTGATATATATCAATTATATATATACACAGTGCTCAGCATATATGAGTACACCCCCACAAATCTCTCATTTATCATTTATAAATTTATATTTTCTATAGGATGCTTATTATTTTTGTGTATATACATTAGTTTAGTCAGTACTAAAGCCAAATCTAGAGCTAATCTAACAAAATATCTTACAATAATGGTTAAAAAATTAGTAGCCCAAATGTATATGTTAGGGAAAATATTAAATGTAAAAAAAAAATATATAGACAATTTTGTTGAAATGTTTGTTTTGTGCAATATTTTGATTAAATAAATGTATTATCTTTCCATTTCTAAAGATTTTCTGTGACTAAAATATTATTTTAATAAATATATGTTTAATAAATCTGTTTTGTTCAAATGCACCAATATATATTACCCATATTCACTGAGAAATGGATAAAAAAATGTATTTTTAAAATGATGTGTACTCATTTATGCTGAGCACTGTTTATATACACACATTCAAGGCCAAATTATTCATACCCCTGGCAAATTCTGACTTAAATTACTTTTATTCAACCAGTAATTTTTTTTGACCAGAAATGACACAGGTTTCTCCAATATATATTGTTCTTTTGATTGTTCACAGGTTGCAAGCAATGTTACTTATAATCGGTTTTGGGTGAATTTTAAATATACCAAAAGCTTGTTTATATATATATAAATGAACAAGCTTTTGGTATATTTAAAATTCACCCAAAACCCATTATAAGTAACATTGCTTGCAACCTGTGAACAATCAAAAGAAGGGCTAAATTTTTTTCTTTTTCTTTTGGTGCCCACAGAAGGATGAGGTGTACCTGAATTTGGTGATGGACTACGTGCCTGAGAACGTGTACCGAGTGGCCAGACACTACAGCAAAGCCAAGCAGAATCTGCCCATGGTTTATGTGAAGGTAAAATCACTTAATAGTATCACATTATTTTGATTTATGATGAGTTTGGCGATGGTCAATCTCATGGAATAAAGCTGCAAAACAGTCAGTAAAGCCAGTCAGAACCATACTGCAGTATATTGTTCAGTATTTGTTCAGGTTTGTATTTGCTCATTCATTCATTCATTTATTCATTCATTTATTTTCCTTCAACTTAGTCCCTTATTTATCAGGGGTCCCCACAGCGGAATGAACCGCTAACTATTCCGGCATATGTTTTACGCAGTGGATGCCCTTCCAGTCACAACCTAGTACTGAGAAACACTCATACACTACGGCCAATTTAGTTTATCTAATTCACCTATAGCGCATGTATTTGGACTGTAATGTAAACCGGAGGACCCAGAGGAAACCCACACCAACATGGGGAGAACATGCAAACTCCACACAGAGATGCCAACTGGTCCAGCCGGGACTCAAACCAGCGACCTTCTTGCTGTAAGGCTACAGTGCTAACCATTGAGCCATTATGCCTCCTGTATTTGCTCGATTTAAGCAAATACTGGCATATGTTTTGAAAAAAGCTGTCAAATATAAATATAAATTTTGTGTTTTCAGCTGTATATGTATCAGCTGTTCCGCAGTTTGGCGTACATTCATTCATATGGGATCTGCCATCGAGACATCAAGCCGCAGAACCTCCTGCTGGACCCGGAGACGGCTGTACTCAAACTCTGTGATTTTGGAAGGTGAGACAGAAAAAATGAGGTGCTTTCATGCATGTCACATTTGCTTTAAAGATAGCACCACTCGTTTATTTCAAGATCTTCCCAGATTAAAACCTTGTAACATTGCCTGAAGTTCGGTATTAATGCTTATGATCTTAAAGGGATAGTTCACCCATAAAAAGAAGATTCTGTCATCATTTACTTTTCCACATGTTACAAACCTGTTGCTAGTGAAACAGATAGTGAAAGAGTTAAGAAAGCATCCCAAGATGCACCTGATTGGTTGAGAAAACAGCAAATAAAGACCTTACATTAACGGCATTGGAATAAAACCCAGAACATTAACATATAATATTGAATATTCAACTTAAGTTTTGTTCCTTTGCAGTTAACAGACATTTTGGACATAGTTGCAGTGTTTTGCTGATAACAATAATGATTATTGTTTATATGATGGTAATGTGTCCAGTGATTTCATGTACAGTAGATCTGTGTTGGTGTCATTTCTGGTTATGTCTAATTCTCTTGCAATTGGTGTGGTGTTTTTTTTCTTTTTCTGTGTCTTCCAGTGCAAAGCAGCTGGTGCGTGGAGAGCCTAATGTCTCCTACATCTGCTCGCGGTACTACAGGGCCCCTGAACTCATTTTTGGAGCCACCGACTACACTTCCAGCATAGGTATTCAATTCTGACTACTGTAGGCTGCCAGCATAGATGTACTCATATGAAATCTTTTTATAAAAATCTGCTTCAGTATCATGCAAAGTCATTGATGCAGTCATATTTTAACAGGACTTAAATGCAGATAATGTTGTACAGTATAGATTTAATTTAGCTTGTGTGTTTCATACAGCGGACTAAAATTATTAGCACTTCTGTGAATGTTTTATTTTTAATTTTTTTATATTTCGGCTTAGTCCCTTTATTCATCAGGGGTCGCCACAGCGGAATGAACCATATGTTTTACACAGCAGATGCCCTTTCAGGTGCAACCCAGTACTGGGAAACATCCATACGCACTCATACACACTACCGCCAATTTAGTATTAAATTCACCTATAGCGCATGTCTTTGGACTGTGGGGGAAACCGAAGCACCCGGAGGAAACCCACCAACACAGGGAGATTATGCAAACTCCACTCAGAAATACCAACTGACCCAGCCGGGACTCGAACCAGCGACCTTCTTGCTGTGAGGCGACAGTGCTAACCACTGAGCCACTGTGTCTCCCAAGATACTAGTATTCAGCTTAAAGTAACATTTAAAGTCTTTATTAGGCAAGTTGGTTTAATTGGGCAGTGGACATTGGATTGTTTTGTAACTGTTAAAACAATAATTTCTTTAATATTCCAATAATACTGACCTTAAAATTGCTTTAAAAAATGCTTTTATTCCAGCCAAATTAAAAGAAGAAAGAAAAAATATAATAGGAAATGCTGTGAAAATGTCCTTGCTTTGTTAGTCATCGACTCATCACTTGGAAAATATCAGAAAAACTAAATTTCACAGGTTAAATAATTTTGTCTTTAACTGTCTGTCTGTGTTGGGATAGAAAAATAGACACTTGTGGTCACCACGGCTGCATTTATTGGATTAAAAATACAGTAATAATAATTTTAAAAAGTTAAATATTATTACAAATTAAAATAAGTTTTCAGGTGACATGGTGGCTCAGTGGTTAGCACTGTCGCCTCACAGCAAGAAGGTCGCTGGTTTGAGCCCCGGCTGGATCAGTTTCTGTGTGGAGTTTGCATGTTTTCCCAGTGTTCGCGTGGGTTTCCTTCGGGTGCTCCGGTTTCTCCCACAGTCCAAACACATGCGCTATAGGTGAATTGAATGAGCTAAATAGGCTTTAGTGTGTGTGTGTGAATGGAAGAGTGTATGGGTGTTTCTCAGTGCTGGATTGCGGCTGGAAGGGCATCCGCTGCGTAAAACATATGCTGGAATAGTTGGTGGTTCATTCTGCTGTGGCGATCCCTGATTAAAAGAAGGGACTAAGCTGAAGGAAAATGAATAAATGAATAACCGTTTTCAATCTGAATACATGTTAATGTGTAATTTATTACTGTTATGCAAAGCTGAATTTTCAGTGCCACACAATCCTTTATAAATCACTCTTATTTGCTGATTCACTGCTTAAATAGATTTCTTAATCTCCCTTAATATTTCTGTGGAAAAATTTATGCTTTTTTTTCTAGATTTTTTGATTAATAGAATTTAAGAAGAATAGTGTCTTCAGTGTTAGTTTAGACAAGTTTAATGCATCTTTGGTGATATTGTTTCTTTTTCTTAGGATATATTAAGTGATATGTGATTTAAAATATATTCGTTTACATACATGTTTAAAACTACATGCATCATCAACAAGCAACATTGTATCAATTTAGAATTTTCTCCTCAATGTCTCAATGCTTTATTCGTATTAAATATGATTGATTTGTGTCACTGATCTGCTATAATGCTGTAATATTCAGCTTTCATCTTTGTTTTCTTTCAGATATTTGGTCAGCTGGTTGTGTATTGGCCGAGCTGTTGCTTGGACAGCCCATTTTTCCTGGTGACAGCGGTGTCGATCAGCTTGTTGAGATCATTAAGGTATGGAAGAGATTGCATGAATATTGCATAGGAGTTTTTACAGTCTTTTGATGGGTTCAACTATTGTTACTACAACACTGTTTCTGTTCAGTCACATTATGTTCTTTTTTTATTTTTTGAGCAATGCAAAATGCAGATATCTGAGGGACTTTTTCCTAATTTACAATAGAATCCTCAACAAAGACTTTCTGTGGTAAATACATACTTGTTCACACCATGATTGATGTCTGTCGTGTCTCATTATTTTTGGATTACAGAAAAATTACAAAATTACAGAAATGAAAACTAAATAAAAATGTAAATAAATTGAAAATATATTAATAAAATATTAATACAACAGTATATTATTTATAATAATACAAAAAAAGACAATTAATAAAAATTACTATCACAATAACTACATGAGCCTTTACAACTATGGAAGAAAATAAAAGACCCTATGGAAACTCTCAGTTTTTCTAAATATACAATTTATAGTATTTAAGTAAAACTTTTTTTTTTATTCCGTGTACTACTGATGACATTTTCTCCAAATTTAAAATAAGGATGCTGTCAATTAGAGCATTTCATTTTTTTTTCTCATGTAATTCCACCTTCACTGTCTTTCCAACATCCGGGAGAGTTACGGTGTGGAGAAGCCCCAAAGAAGCGTACAACCCAGACTGTTGCATGCCCAGAGTGAAGCTTGGGGGTGGATCTGTGATTTTCTTTTCATAAAATAGCATTTATATTCCATTTTAAACAACATAATGCCAACGTTTTTTAAGAGTTATCATTTGATTAAATAACACTGTGTTTGTAGATTTGAACATTTAAACTCATCCAGAAAGCAAACATTGCACTAAATGGCAATATTTTTATGGATTAATTTTTTTGAGAATTGCCTTTATAGAATAAATCAAATATTTTACAATACCTTTATAGAATTTTAGAATAGATTTTATTCAAACCCATACCCAATAAATACAGTAAATCCAGACAAACTGAGAATTTTTAAGTGGCCTCTTATTTCAATTTATTTTATTGATGTGAATGTAATGTTTATGACTAGTTATGCACTTCAATGTAGGAAGGTTAGGATTAGTTTAGAGAAGCATTTTGATTGGATGTTAGATTTTTCGTCATTCATCAGTTGGAGAAACATATCTCTAAAAGTGATTCTTACAATATCAGCTCTTAATATAATTATAGTGGAAATGTGAACAATATATTGTAACTATAACAGAATAATAAACATCTTTCCTCCAGGTGCTGGGAACTCCTACACGAGAGCAGATTCGGGAGATGAATCCAAATTACACTGAATTCAAGTTTCCACAGATCAAGGCGCACCCATGGACGAAGGTTAGCATGAGTGTTCTCATATGCTTCAAGATTTTGTATTACTTTTATCCTGCGACGCTGTATTGTTGTTTTTCTATGCTGCTGTCCTTACACCTTTCCTGTTTTAAATGTTATCTTATAAACCACGGGTGTCAAACTCAGTTCCTGGAGGGCCATAGCTCTGCACAGTTTAGTTCCAACCCTAATTAAACACACTTAAACTAATTGAGTGCTTTAGGTTTGTTTGATACCTACAGATAGGTGTGTTGAAGCAGGGCTGGAACTAAACTCTGCAAGGTTGTGGCCCTCCAGGAATTGACTTTGACACCCCAGTTATAAACCATTATAAAGGTAATATTGCAATTCCCTGGTAACTTTAATTGATCCCTTAGTATTTATTTAGAAATATTTAGAACTAATTTATTTAGATCTAAACTAAATTTCTATCTTATTCCAATGTCAAAAGTGTATTACACTAATATACACTAATATATGAGCAATAAATGCTGTAAAAAACAACAAATCTTTCTTCAAAGCCTGGATCTTTTGCTCAAAACACAACCAAAAAAATGAAAGTCACTAAAGTTGTTTTTGGATGAGACTTTTCTTGAAACCTTTTCTAACTATTTGTGTAATTGTCTCCAAAACTTGAATCCAACAAACTAAATTCTGCAATTTGCAACCAAAATAATCAATCCAAGGCACCCAAAAAATAAGTGAAATAGTTTAAATGCTTTTATTAAGATGGCTATTATATTAAAAACGGCACTCATGTGCACATATGTGTCATGAAGGCAAGGTTGCAAGTTTGTTTTTAATATAATAGTCATGTTAATAAAGGCTTTACTCTTTTTTTTTACATATTTTTAAAATGCCTTGGACTATTTTGTTTTGCATACTTTAAAGGATACCTAATCCAAAGACCACCAATTCATTAATTATACCTAAAGCTCCTTTTGTTCGTTTGTTCCGCAGCTCTCCAGCTGTGAATCTTGGAGATTTTTTGCCCGCTTAAACCATAATTTTAACTCTACACTGCAAAAAAAAAGATTTTCTTACTTTTTTTCCTTGTTTCTAATCCAAATATCTACAAATGTTTAAATCAAGAAGAATTTTCTAGACAATCAAAAAATATTGCATTGTTTTAAGAAATAATGACAAATTTAATTGACTTTTTTTCTTAAAACAGTATTTTTGCTTGTCTATAAAATTCTACTTAATTTAAGAATTTTTAGATATTTGGACAAGAAACAACAACAAAAAATCCAAGTAAGAAGATCATTTTTAGCAGTTTGTTTGCCATCACCTTGTGTTAATGAACTTTTTGAAATATCGCACAACAAATGAATGATAGAAATGCAAAAGTTTAAATAAAAATCCCTTAATTTCACCAAAGAAACTCGCTTCATGTGGTTTTAGACTTGTGCAAATCCAAAATGAGAATTGCCTTCACCATTTACTCACACTAAAGTGGTTGTAAACTTTTACGAATTTCTTTCTTCTGTTGAACACAACACAAGATATTCTGAAGAATGTTAGAAAAAAAGCATGAATTGACATCCATAGAAGGAACAAAAAAAGACTAACTGTCCCTACAAATGTTTGTATAAATCAATAAAAAGCCTGCGTTGTTCTCTGTTTGTCAGGTTTTCCGGCCCCGGACCCCTCCGGAGGCGATCGCTCTGTGTTCACGATTGTTGGAGTACACTCCTACATCCCGCCTCACTCCTCTCGAGGCCTGCGCTCACACTTTCTTCGACGAGCTCCGTGAGCCAAACCTCAAGCTCCCCAATGGAAGAGAACGGCCTGTGCTGTTCAATTTCACCACACAGGGTAAATGCTGCACACAAATACACACAAGCTGCACCACTACAGCTAATTTCATCTTTTCGAGGCATCACATGGCTTCACTGGGACAGCACCCTTGCAATGCAATGCAAGAGAAATTACACAACATTTTTAAATGAAGTAGCACACTTTGGTTGAAGAAATAATTAATCCAAAAATGAAAATTACCCCATAATTTACTTTTAGTGGCTAGTAAAACTAAACCATAAGCCACCAGCGAATTAATGGATGTCTTATGAAGTGGATCGATGTGTTTTTGTAACAGAAATACTCAAAATGTTTAATTTCTAATACTCAAATCACTTTTGGTGGCTGCTGATGACGCATTCTCTGCAACTTTTTGTCTGATCTCTGTCTTGACAAAAGACACATTTATAGCGGAAGAGTAAAAAAAAAATACTGTTAAACGTTATACAGTAACGCCAAACCAACTAGTTTTCTTATTCTTCATCTTCTTCTGTGGTAAACAAACTGTGTAGTAAGTCGTCAATTGCAGTAACTACAAATGCATCTTTCGTCATGCGTCAAATGTCAAATCAGACAAGAAGTTGTCGAGAATGTGCATCCGCTGGAAGTCAGTCATTTGATTTATAAATAAAACATTTGTACATTCATTCATTTTCTTTTGGCTTAGTCCTTTATTTATCAGGGGTCACCACAGTGGAATGAACTGCCAACTATTCCAGCATATGTTTTACGCAGCAGATTCCCTTCCAACCGGAAACCAGTACTGGAAAACACCCATACACTCTCACATTCACACACACACTCGTACACTACAGCCAATTTAGTTCATCCAATTCACCTATAGCGCATGTCTTTGGACTGTGGGGGAAACCGGAGCACGCGGAGGAAACCCACATCAACATGGGGAAACATTTGTACATAAGTTTTACAATAGATTTATGCACATCTGAAAGCTTCAAAAAAAGGACCACTATCCAACACCATTATACAGCATGGAAAAGCCAGGATACAATTTTAAACTACTCTGACTGTGTCCATCTGACAGAAAAAACTCATATACACCAAGGATGGCTTGAGGGAAAATAAAAATAAATGCTGCTGACCCTATACTATTAAATATTAGTATAATTGCATTTGCACTTGTGAAGTTGTCTTTTACTCTAATGTCTGTTGCATTTGTTCATCAGAGTTGTCCAATAACCCTTCGCTGGCGTCTGTACTGATCCCTGCACATGCTCAGAACCAGGCCGAAAATTCTACCCAGTCTGCCTCAGCCGCAACAGGTTCGTTTTTTCACTTTTAGCCTCTAAGGGGCTGTTTACACCTGGCCACTTCATGTGTTTTTTTTTGATGGGTCAGCAATTCAATCAAGAGAAATACTGATGTATGCCCTCCGAAATGCATTTAAGATGGATATAAATCTAATCGCTCAAACCACTTCAGGAGGTGGTCTGGGACGCATTCTAGATGAAACTTTACAAAATTCTAAATGCATATGGACGTTAAATCTACATATGTAAGTTTCACTCCTCTCAAAATGAAAAAAAAAAAAACACAACAACAACATGTGAATGTGTTATGGGCTATATGACATGGTCAGATATAACAACACTAATGCAATACACAACGTCAATTTATTTAATTTTTTAGTTACATTCTATTTCCAATTTCCATATAGTGGAGACACATTTAGGGGCATTCACATATTGCATCTAAAAGCGTGTGGAAAGAGCGTCACTTCCTTCACCACTTTCACCGCACTTTGCACTCGTGCTCCAGTAACATCTGTCGTTGCCATGTAACCATAACCAATATCTCAGAGGATGAAAAACCATTACTGCATCTCTGATACAAGTGTTTAGGTGTGTTGGTCTGAGGTAATTAGTTATAACTGAAATGTATACATTCCATACAAAGTATGAAGTTAATTGGTTAGTCCTAGTCACATCGCTTGCAGTGTGCTTGTGGCATTCTGAACAGTTGAAATGCTTTCAACTAAGTGCGCATGGAAAATGCTCCTCTATTGGAAATAATGAACATGCGCACGCAAAAAATATGATATGTTAACAGCCCCTTAAGTGGCCAAATGGAAATGGAACGTTTTTCACAAATCAGATAGCTATGCGATCAGAGAAAATGCATGAAGTGACCAGATGTAAACATGCCCTAAAAATAGTGATATTTGTATCTGTCACAGATTACTAGTGTAATTTAGCAGAATTACAAGAATTAAGCATTATTTTTAAACAGCTTTTTCAAACACCTCTTTTGATTCCAATACAGTTGTATTTTGTTCTTCATTTAGTATGGGAGTAAGGGATCAACATTTGTAATACCTGAGCAGTGGTATACTGTTAGTGAACATCCAGATGATGTCTGCACTGCTGTTAGTAAAGTTTAGACCGTTTAGATCAATATGTAAATATGTGCTGCTTATTTTTCTCCTAAATAACTAAACAAACATGCAACTAAAATGGCAACGGTGAGAAAAAAAGCTGTATAGAAAGCATTTGATGGTAATGATGTGGAGATATTTATGGAATGAAACCGAAGTTACGAATAGTTTTTTTAAGAAAAAACTGATAGGGCTGATAGCCCCATCCTAAAGACATTCCATGTGATCAGAAGTGAAGAGAAGTTGTTTTGAGGGGTAGAGAAAGTTATGGTAATTGGTTAAAATTTATGAGGGCAAATTAATTTTTACAAAATAATGAAGTGCACAGCAACTACATAATTTACATAACTATTTACATATATAAATAAGAAGACTAATGCCTCATTTACACTAGCAGCAACTTTGTAGCTGCCTGTCGCTCTGGGTGGCGATCTGCTGCAAACACAGGTCTGTGTAGGTCTACAGCACGGAGAATACAACCGGCCTCTGTAGTAACTAAGAGAGGATCACGTGAGCTCTACTGGCGCTCCCATTGGCTGTTGCTCAAGAAAGTTGCTCTTCATTTGCATAAAGTTGAAGGATTCTCAACTTTTGTCGCTCTACACGCCCACCTGGTCGCCAGTAGTCACTGTCGTGTAGACGGAAGTCGCTGGAAGTCACTCACTCTCCATTGAAATGAACAGTCGCTTGTCACTTTGCCACTGCGAGTTGCTCGTAATGAGAATGAAGCTTAAATTTTGATTTCATGGCGAATTTAAGCTCCTCAATCCAGTAATCGTGTAACATTTATTGAAACTGGAGATCAAAATTATAGAACTATGTATTCTTTTATCCGCCATAAATAATCTGCTTTTCAAAATTCAAGGATGACCAGCCTTTTTTCGGTGAAGTGACATTATAAAGATGCAAGATCCTAAAATACATTTCTCTTTAACATTTCAGGTGCCAACAGTGGTGATCGTCTGAACACCAATGCTGCCTCTGCTGCTCCAAATCCTTCAACTTGAACCCCATCCATGCATCAATGGGTCACTTTTACGCTGCTGCTTATTAGACACGCCCACTTTATGAATCATGGGCGGAGCCAAGGGCGTGGCTAAAACAAATCGAAAAGCTCATGATGTGATGGATGCACCAATCAGTCCTTCCCCCAGCCGTTGTCTTTGTTTTTAGTATTATTATGATTAATTTATTTGCTCTAAAGGACGTAATGAGGGCTCAGAAACATGCCTCAGGACTGTCTGTGGTGATGTTTGACAATTCTCTCTCTCTATATATAGATAGATATATATACACACACACTTATATACACCATAACACCTACAAATGTGTTTCTCACATGTCTACTTGGACATTTTTTTAAAGGGAAATCTGTATGCTGTAGCCGCTGCTTCTTTTATAATCGTCTCCTGGTCAACTATGGGTAGAGACAGAGATTTTGATTATGAGCTGACACGCTGGTTTCTGAGCCGGTTTAATGGCATGGACAAATTTCCAGGGCTTGTGTACATTGTGTAGACTATGTGAAATATATGCTAATGACTTTTGCCTTTACCCTCAGTATTGGGCGGATATGTTGTATGCTTAAGCGGTTTGCTGCTGTGTATGTTTGTTTTTTTTTTACCACTTTTGAAAGAGTGACATTATCCATTAGTTTCCTGCTCGTCTTCCTGTTGTATAGAACTTCACTGAACTCTGCAGATGTTGTAACACACGATTGGGTTAAAAGTTGGAATAATTATGATTTTTTTAAAAAATATATTTTTGAAAGAGTTTTATGCTAATCAAGGCTGCATTTATTTAATCAAGGATACAGTAAAAAGAGTAATATTGTGAAAAAAAAATTGTAAAAATGTAAAATAACAGTTTTACTAATTTAATATTTTTATTTACTCCCATTGGCCTGTCACAATAATCAATATATTGCCGTTGCAATATATATTTACAAATTCACAAATAACGTTAAAGCCATTTTACAAGGACATTTGCATTCTGCCTCACTGGTGTCAAAGCTTATAATTGGACACTCACCTAATAGGACATTTAATAGTATATATAATAGGGTGATATATGTAATATGTAAATAACTTTAAGAATGATAAGTATTTTAAAGTGTTATTGGCTATTTGCATTATTATGCTGTTAATCATTATATAATCAGTGGCATATAATGATCTCAAAATGACAATAATATCGCTTATCGCAACAATTACTGTGACAATATATCCAAAAAATCCTTATTGTGACAGGCCTAACTGACTTTTTATTACATAAATACTTATTTTTTTAAGTGTCACATGACTATTAATAAATCACAGATAACCTATATACCTATATATGTTGCTGAATGCAAACCTCAAAGTTTTAGTACTAAATCAAATGGCAAACTGATTTTATTTTAAAACCATAATCATTTTAAAAAATGAGGAAACTGCAAAATACTTAATAGAAAAGACCAAACAGCATTTATTTGGAAAATTAATAGTTTATGAAATTAAAAACGTCTCTAATTTTATGAATATCTAAATAATAAAAAGTTAAACTTTCGAACCTTCCAATGGTAGTGTGATGGGTTCCAAAATATTAAGCAACATCCTTTCATTTTCAAGTTTAATAATAATAATAATAATAATAATAAATGTTTATCAAATCATCATATTAGAATGATTTCTGAAGGATCTTGTGACAAAGACTGAAGCAATGATACTCAAATTCAGCTTTGCATCACAAGAAGAAACTACATTTTAATATCTGTTTAACTAGAAAACTGTTCATTTAAATAGTAATACTATTTCACAATATTGTTGTATTTTTAATCAATATACGCACCTTTGGTGAGCATAACTTTTTGCTGCTTTCAAAAAAAGCATATAAAAAATCATAAATATTCCAGATAATTTTCTGTGAGAGTATGTGAAAGTGAGTGTGTATGTGTGTGTGAGAAAGCATGCTGTACTTCTGTCTAATACTGTATGCTGATTCCTCAACTGTTAGCGAGCTAAAAGAAACAAGCGCGAAACCAATCGGGTCCCTTCTTCGTACGTGGATTACTCAATTAGCTGGATTTGGTTATTGATGATTTGACATGATCCAGGATCATTTCGTTTTTCAAAACTCATCAAAGAGTTGTTGTGATAGCAACAGGTCTGGTAGCTCAAACCTGCTCGGGAGCAGGTTTATTCCATGTAAACAAGATTAGATCGGGTCTTTTCAAACAAAGGTAATACTGAAAGTACCAAATGCTGATATTTTCTTACAGTAGTAGTTATATACACTGGGAAAAATAGTAATAAAAATAAAAT
>CAIGQW010053480.1:262215-272483 GCA_903798125.1 Danio choprae
ACACACACACACACACACACACACACACACACACACACACACACAACGGGCAATTTAGTTTATTCAGTTCACCTATAGCGCATGTCTTTGAACTGTGGGGGAAACCGGAGCACCCGGAGGAAACCCAAGCGAACGTGGACAACATGCAAACTCCACACAGAAACGCCAACTGATCCAGCTCGATCAAGCGACCTTCTTGCTGTGAGTCGACATTGCTAACCACTGAGCCACCGTGTCGCTATTCCTAATTTGCCACTCATTAATTGGGTACATTTTAATCTTGTAATACAAAATAAAATTTTCAATTCTTCATTTACGTAAACAGTGTCCTCTTTGCACATCCAAATATAACATTTATGGAAATGTGTAATGCCATCCCAATTCTTAATGAAAAAAGTTCTTGTCATTTACTTGTAACTGTGAAATCTACCAACAATTTCTGAGTGAAATTTATTTCCACACCAAATCAAATGTGAACTAAGTTCAACTAAACCAAAATTTAGTAAAGGAAATCTACTAAACACTCAATGGTCAGTTTTCTCTTCTGGATGTGTGTGCAAATTAGTCCGTGTTTAATCGCACAGTCCCTCATTTGCATATTCAAGCATGACATTTCAGGAATGTTTTTTAAAGATGTGAATGTAATCAATCAACTCCATCCTTCCCATTTTAACCCTATTCACCTGGTGTGTCTTGCCCTAAAAGTTCATTATCCCTTCATTTGGGAAACGACATGCAGTCGCCGGACTTGTTTGGAAAAGCAAGTTTGGATGAGGCGTGACGTCCTCCTCAAAGCAAAGAAAGGAAAGACAATCTATTCATACGGTTACTTAAGTGTAATTGCTTCCCTTTGAAGCCTCTGAGAAGCAAATGATTTGTGCATGCTTAGTTAGACAATGCCTCATTTGCATATCCAAACACACAACCTGTAAAGCAGAAATGCGTGCAATTGAAACATGAAATGACCAAAAGTGATTTAATTTGGTTTGAGTTTTAATGAAAAAATAAATGGCAAGATGTAAGTTTGTATTACAATACTCCAATTAGGAGAGAGAAAAGTGTGTTCAAGCCAAATAGCTGTCGGTGAAATGTCCACAGAATGATTCAAGAACGTCAAACGGTCAGTTTTCATTTCTGCAGTATATAAAGATTAGCGCATATTTAATGAGACAGTGCTTCACTTGCATCTGCAGTTTTGCATTGCATATGCAAATGAGGGATGAACTATTTAAAATTGTATTAAAATTGTAACACGCTGAATTAGCCATGATTTTTTCGAAGGAGAAATTTTGAAATGTTATTAGTATCTGTTTTTTTTATTAATTTAGATTTGCAATGTTTTCATTACAAGTTTCCAGAAATGTGATGTGAAAATGCTAAATTTCTCCTTCCTGGCTAATTCAGCGTGTTACAATTTTAATACAGTTTTAAATAGTCCATCCCTCATTTGCAGGGGCAATGCAAAACTGCAGTGCAGATTCATCTTCTGGAAATGTATACATATTTGTTTAGCACCTCATTTGCATATCCACACATGACATTTTATTAGTGGTGTAAAGTGACGAATTACAAATACTCAAATTACTGTAATTGAATATTGTGTACCAAATATGGACAAATCAATCTTTAATTGTATGTTTTTTTTTTACCCAGCACTTGGGTTTGTTCATAGTTTTCCTATATATTCCTCCTATATGGGGTAAGCCAAATAAACTTATTTCAAATTGAAAAGATTTGTTTATTTACTCCATTTCAGATTATTTTGCTTGTTTTAAGGAAAAACACTTATTTGAAAACAAGACTAGAAAATTATTCTTGGTATAAGAATTAATGGATATTTGGACTAGAAACAACCCAGCAGGCACAGGACGTCAACATGATATCAGATTGAGGTTGTACCCCAACGTCGTGGGGACGTTGCATTTTGGGTGGAAATGAAAATCGGGTTGACGTCAGAACCCAGACCGACGTCAGTGTACAACATCAGACATTTTGGTCACTTTCCAGCGCAACCTAAAAACAACCAAATCTCAACGTTTATTGATGTTACAGCTTGACGTTGTGTGGACGTAACCACTATGACGTCTATCAGATGTTGGCTTTAGGTTGCCATACCTGATGAACAAATGTCAGTATTTGACGTCAATATGACGTTGGTTTAAGATGTTGGCTTGACATTGGATTTTGCTCACTTTCAAACACAACCTAAAATCAATCTAAAATCAACCAAATATCAACGTCATTTGACGTCGTTATTGGACATCAAAATAACGTTATCCTTAGACATTGAATTTTGGTCACCCGACATCACAACCTAAATCTAACCTAATATTAGTGTCTGATGACGTTGTGTGCCTGCTGGGAAGACAAAAACTAATTTTTACTATACTACTGACTACTGTAATACAATATAGCAAATCTTTAGTTGACTTTACTTAAAATAAGTGAGTAAACCTCTTGATTTTAAACCAATTAGTTGAATTTACTTACAAAAAGTGAGTAAACCCATTGCCTAAAACTTTTTAAGTGACTGAACTATGTGCATAATTATAAAAATTAAGTTAAATCAACTTAACAGTTCCAAGTTACAAAGGGTTTACACACTTGTTGCTGTTAAGGCAACGGGTTTACTCACTTTTTGAAGTAAATAAAATAATAAATGTTTTGCATATATCAATGCTGAAATTATATATTGTGCATCCCAATAATCAATCAATGGGACTAGTAAGATTTAAACCCTCTTCATTATTCCATCATTTGGGAAATACAGTGGCAGGAAAAGCATGTTTGGATGAGGTGTGGCGTCCTCCTCAAAGCAAAAGCTCCCCGGCAAGACAATCTATTCATACGGTTACTTAAGTGTAATTGCCTTCCTTTGAAGCCTCTGAGAAGCAAATGATTAGCTTCGGCCTGGAGGCGTCCCGTCCCTGTCCCATCCCTGAAGGCCTGACACTGCCGGCCTGCCCAGCGAGAGGCCAGATCCCTCGCAGAGAAGAAATAATACAGGCTGGGCTGCTCAATTTCTCCTCCTTTTCATCCTGCTCTTTTAAAGTTTTATTAACAACAGCTTCTGCTGGTACGATGGCGGGTGCAGGGCGACGGGACGGGAAGGCGAACCCTCAGGTGCTCAGTGGCTCCTCGTGTGTACTGAAGAAGCAGAGATGCTCTTTAGGCTCCTTTAGTCTTCAGGAATGTGCTCGATTTAGACTTTATTTTGGAAAATGTGGTCACAGTGGAACCAAAATGTCGTTGCATTTAAGTTAATTGATCTTAATGTTAATCTAAACATTTACTATTGCAAATTTTCTATAAATTCACCTAGTACTGTAATTTGATCAATATTTGCACTCATAAAAAGTGCTAAACAAATAATTAGAAATGAAAAATACTCTAATAAGCACTGGGTTGTTTCAAAATATGAACAAATTATATATATATATGCTTGTGGCGCGGTGGTGCAGTGGGTAGCCTCACAGCAAGAAGGTCGCTAGTTCGAGCCTCGGCTGAGTCAGTTGGCATTTCTGTGTGGATTTTGCATGTTCTCCCCGTGTTGACGTTGGTTTCCTCAGGTTTCCCCCACAGTTTAAAGACATGCGCTATAGGTGAAATGTCCGTAGTGTATGTCTGTGAATGAAAGTGTATGGGTGTTTCCCAGTGATGGGTTGTAGCTGGAAGGGCATCCGCTGCATAAAACATATGCTGGATAAGTTGGCGGTTCATTCCACTGTGGTCCCTGATTAATAAAGGGACTAAGCCGAAAAGAAAATGAATATATATATATATATATATATATATTTATTTACATAATGTATGTGTACTTAATGCATGTGTATTAATATTGTGTATATATAACAAAGAATATATATTTACATATATATTTATTGATATATAATAAGTATTAAATATAAAGATTGAATTTATAAATGTAAATAAACACTTTCTCAAAGGCATACATGCATAAATATAATATATTAATATTAATATATTTATAGCTATATTTTATAACAACAAATAATACATTTAATTTAATTAACAATACAACATCAACAATGGTGGACCAAACAGAGTGCTAGAGATTCCTCTTTGTTTTGACAATACAGTTCTTTTTGTATGAATATTTGCAATAACGATCAAAGGCAAAAGGGGCTTTTTACACAGAAAAACTGTAAAATTGTGGTAAAAAAGGCTTTAAACTTTTTGTTATTTATTAATTTATAGATTTTATTAAGAAAAGGTTCATTTTTACATATTTCTGTCATGCTGAATGACAACAGAACATTATTTCACCCATATTTTGACCATTTATTTTCATAAATTGTATGTAAAACATTAGACGCTTCGCTTGAATTTAATATGCTTTATGAAATCACTTTAGGCATTTTATTTGATGCATAACCAATGTTTTTTCTCCCTTTTTAAAACCACGGCATGCAATGCATTCTGGGAGAGCGAGTTAGGTTCTTTTAATGGGCGATATACATGAAAGTGTTTTCCAACCCCTAGTAAACTTACAGTGAAAGGATAGTGTGACTATGTTCAATTTAATATGGTTCCTTTTACAGCATAGATAATCTAATTTAATCAAACTTTAGTCTGTTAAATAGGCTTAAGCATTCATTTAGTTGTTCAAGCATAAAAAACTAGATGAAAGACCGTTTAAACACAAGTGCAAGACCCAAGCAGAAAAGCCATTAAAAATACTGTGGTAAAATTAATTTGGTGTCTCAATCAGTCAGTTAAAACCATTTATTTTAAACAAACCAGATCTCAAACGTGGTGAGTTTATAATGGCATGACAGTTTACCAGAAGCGCCTTTTTCAAAATGAAAGTCCCCGTTCCTATAGCCAGATTATTTCATTAAATTATAGCCATTTAATTTTAAAGTAAAAATGAAATCAAATCAAAACTAACCGTATGATTTTGCTAGCTCACATTGTTAGTTTTGTGGTAAGTGATTCATCTGTGCATGATGTTAAGAATTTTTTTGGGGCGTGGCTAACATACATAACCACGCCCCTCCAGTTCTCAGTTTTGACAACAAACAGAAATGGTGAGGAGGAGGTGTCTGTTAGGCTGTAAAAACTCCCTAAACCCCATTTCCCCAATCTTTCTGAATGAAAAGCCAACTTTACAACATCCAATCAGCTTTTAGTAGAAAGTACAAGCCCCTCCCACAGCTTTCTCATTTAATATTCAATATCTCTATGAACTGCATCACAATACATAAACAAAAAACAAACAAAAAAACCGGCTGCAGCTTTCAGTTCATGCAGATCTTAAAAGCATTGTTTGGCTCTGTGTGGGCGTCTCTGCTGGACATATTTTCACATCTTAAAGATCTCAAGAGGATTTACCGTGAAGCAATTAGAGGCTCACTCATACATGCTTATGATCTGACAGTAGAGCAGCCTCCACGTATGTTTACCTAATTATGAGTAGCAACAGCTAATGCAGAAAAGAGTCCTGGCTCCACAAAGATCCCTCCGACCCAGATGCCAGAAAAGCAGCATTATCCCAGCTATGTGTGTGTGTGTGTGTAGACATCCAGCAACACTAAAGCGGGTTATGAACATGGCATTTTCCTTGTATCATTTGCTTTGAGGTTTTTAAGAGAGAAGCATTCCCCAATGTCAGGCCAGATGGTAACGATTCTGAAGCGAATTACGAGGCCAAGCAACATACCTGTGGGCCATGTTTTTTTCACAGCTCCATAAAGAGCTCAGTAATGTAATTTTGATCTCATTTATCTAATATCACTCCAGCACGGGGTACTTTACGTGAAACTGGGCTTCTCGCTGGGCACATATCTTCTTGATCTCCCGTGTTGAAATAGCTTGTATTATTTAACTCGGAGGATCCAGAGAGGGTCAAGCTGGCTGGAGACGTGGTGGGGTTAGCTTTGAATTTACTTAATGGATGTCCCTGGGCACTGGGGATTTTACAATAATATGCTTCTCCGCAGAGGTAGACTACAATGTTTGCGTGCCTAGCATCGAACCCTGAGGAACTCGGTGGGCTCACTCGAACATTATAAGAGCGACTTATGGGTTTCATAATAAACTACGCTCTTAAAAATAAGAGCTCCAGAAGGGGGGTTTTCACAGCGATGCCATATTTGGTTCCTCAGTCACCAGTTCTTATGAGAACCATACTAAAAATCATTTGTGGTTCCCCAAAGAATGTCTTAAAAAACCATTTTTTGTTTATTGTCTAATCTAAAATCAACTATTTTTAATGATAAAAAGCCTTTTGTGGAATGAAAAGATTTCATGGATGTTAACGGTTCCCCCATCAATGCCAATCAAAAAACTTTATTTTAATTACCCCAAAAATCTTTTATAATCTAAAAGACTCTTTTGTGCAACTTAAGGGTTTCGATATTTATAATCATTTTCTTCCTCTATTAATATTCTTAAAATTAAAGTAAATAATTTTTGGTTCCCCAAAGCAGGCCTCTTTTAAAAGTTCTTAAAAGAACATTTTTGCTTATTGCCTAATCAAAAAAAAAAAGAAGCATTTTTAACTATAAAGAACCTCTTGCCTTCTGTGAAATGAAAAGATTTCATGGATGTTAACGGTTCTCCATGAAATCATCAATGCCAATAAAGAACCTTTATTTTAATTATCTAAAGAATTTTTTATAATCTAAAAGACACTTTCGTGCAACTTCTTTAAAATAATGATTACAATATGTATAACCATTTTCTTCCTCTACAAATATAAAAAAAAATTAAAAATCAAGTAAATCGTTTTTGGTTCCCCAAAGAAGGTTTCTTTTAAAGGTTTTTAAAAGAACCATCTCCCCCTAATCTCTTATCTAAAAAACCCTTTCAACTGACGAACATTTTGAGGAATGAAAAGTTTCCCTGGACGTTAAGGGTACTTCATGGACTCATCAATGCCATTAAGGAACCATTATTTTAATAATCCAAAGAATATTTTCCAATCTAAAAGACCCTTTTGTACAACTTGTGGATTTTTGGTTTATTAAAGAACATTTACAGATTAAAAGATCTTAAAAATAAATGTTTTTAAATAAGTTTTTTTTTATAGCAATGCCATAGAAGAGGTTCTCCAAAGAATATTTTGGTGAACAGTTATTAAAAGATGTTTTTTGTTTTGTATAGAACGCTTGAAAATATGAAGGACCTTTTATATTATAAAGAATTTTTTGTAGGGCGGCACGGTGGCTCAGTGTCACCTCAAAGCAAGAAGGTCGCTAATTTGAGTCCCGACTGGGCCAGTTGGCATTTCTGTGTGGAGTTTGCATGTTCTCCCAGTGTTGGCGTGGGTTTCCTCTGATTGGCACAGTGTATTCTGCTTCGCTGACCACGTGATGCACGTTGAAGGAAAATCTCACCCAAGGTTCAATTTTAGGGTTAGTGATATCACAATCCCAGAAAAAAGCTTGCTATAGTCCATACTATTAAACTTTGCTCGACATAACTTTAAAGATGTTGTTTATGTTCAGACATCAACATTACAAACTAAACAAAGTATATAAAGTGAAATCATAATCAAGGACCCTTTTAACAATTCAATTCAATTTAATTCAAGTTTATTTATATAGCGCTTCTTACAATGTAGATTGTGTCAAAGCAGCTTAACATAGTTCTAGGAAAGTCCAGATTTCAGAGTTGATGTTGAGTTCAGTTCATTTCAGTGTGGTTTAAATTTCACTGCTGAAAGTTCAAACACTGAAGACAATGGTTTAGCAGAACCCTTTATTTCAGTGTCAAGAACATTTTGATGATCTAAAGAACGTCTACCACTTTGAAGGAACTTTTGGAACGGAAATGTTCTTCAGTTGCTTTTTGGAACCATCAATGCTAAAAATCAGTGGATCTTAAATATTTTACATGGACCCACAGATAAATAACAGATCGGCGCTTTTGGATTTAACGAGGTGGCTTCATTTTGACTGATCTGTCCATGTGAACGTCTACGAACACAAACAGCCCGTTATCAGTCATCAGTTCAGGTCGTTTTATGTATACAAGCGTGGGTAATGTAAACTCAGGTATAGTTTACTCTCAGTCAATTATCTACTCCTCATGCCATCCTTCCTATTAGTAACTCAAACATGACACGGAAAAGCATTAAAGCCACAACAAGGCAGAATAGCTGAGCATTTTTAGCTCAACGTTTTCCATTAGCGGTTGTTTTTTTTCCCAGCGATGAGGGACGACTGGCAACCCGCTGCGTGAAATCACTCACTCTAATGGCACAACACACGTGTTTGTTACAGGAAATCGTACAGCCGCTCTATAAGTATTCCGTCGGTGATAAAACCAAATTGCATCATGATGTTGGGTCAAATAAATGAGAAAACGACCTCCTCCCCCTGGCGTAATTAGCTCCAGGAGAAGTTGCTCTTCCACGCTGATTTGGACTCCCAGTCGCAAACATTAACAAGAGCAACCGCAGAACTTGGAAACAAATACTCCTGTTATGAGCCAAATGATTGTACTGGAAAGTAATTGTGCAATTAAATCGAACTGGGTAAACTTGTAGAAGAAGTTACACTTTAAAGCTCACCATGGTTGCTGTTTTTTTTGACGTTTGATGATTAGGACTGGGATTTGGAAACTAGTCTTCGTTCAATAAAAGCAGCACAGACTCCCCTCAAGCAGTTGCTATTATCCACACAAATATAAACTCAAAATACCCTCAATTATTGTAAATTAAAGAACTTAGCGACTCTAATGAAACTGTTGCAGTGCTCAGCACTGTTTTTTATTTGTAAGGTGTGCTGTTCAACAAGCCATTTGATAGGACTAATTTATGTGTGCATCGTTTAAATGTGCATCAGACCAAGACTTCGCGCTGCAAAAACCAACTGTCTATTTTAACTGAACTAAAATAAACGTAAAAGGAACTTTTTTTGTATATTTGAAACATTTTTTTTTTTAATATATTTAAAAAACTTAAAGGGCACCTATGATGAAAATCATCTTTTGTAAGCTGTTTGGACAGGACTGTGTGTACGTAGTGTGTCCACAGTCATATTGGGGTGATTTAAAAACAATAAGTCTCTTTTTTTATTTCCTGACGTTAAAATAGGATCCAAATCCCTCCCATTTTGAGGCTGACCACAACGTGACGTAGGAGTGCGGTTTCCCCACCCACTGAATTGATTGACAGCCATGTATTAACATGTCTCCGTAGTAACGTGTATAATCATATCAACCAGACAGGACGTGCGCAAAGCAACTGGGATTAAAAGATCTGTTCGGCTAGTTGTGATCATAATCATCATCAAATGTGATCAAATGTGATCTGTGTGTGTGCGTGAACTTTGTAACGACATTGTGTGTGACTCATTGCAGAAAGGCTTGAATTAACTCCTCAACAAATACATCAAATAATCATTAGGAAAGTTCTTACTGTAGTATTTCTCACAAATGTTATGTGAAATCTGCTTCCTTCATGTCTGTCTGTTATCTGACACTGCTGAGGTGGAGACTGAGGCACACTCTGACAGGCACATGGGAACGGTGGGCGGGGAGAACTAGCATTAAAGGCACAGGCCACCAAAACAGCTACATTCTGTTCAAAGCAAAAAAAAGTAATCAACATTCTAAAAGGTATAATAAATAATCTGATGGGTGTTTTAAACTGAAACTTTACAGACACATTCTGGAGAGGCTTACCTTAAATCTTGAAAAAGGGGTAAAATTGGTGCCCTTTAAAAAACTGTAACAAAACAAACAAACAAAATACTTGCTATTAGTGACACCGGTGGCCATTAAGTAAACTGCAGCAAGCAACTTATAGTAATAGTTCAATCCAAAGTTAAAAGTCTGTAAGTATTTACTCATCCTCCACTTTTCCCAGACTTGATTGAGTTTATTTCTTCTGTTGAACACAAAGGAAGATATTCAGAAAAAAAGGACAAAACAGACATTCAGACTTCCATAGTATTTTTGAGTAGGGTCTGTCTGCGGACTGCAAGACAGGGGTATAACATGAAGGGGCCTTAGGGGCGTAACTTGTAGTATGTTAGAGGCGTAACTTGAAGTTATGGAGACATGTCAAAACTATGTTGTCGGCAAGATGGTGCTGTACCATCAGTTATTAATGTCTAAACCTACTCCACACCTAAACCCAACCATCATCGTTATTAACGTCTATACCTACCACAACCCTAAACCCAACCATCACAGTTATTAACGTCTACACCTACTCCAACCCTAAACCCAACCATCACAGTTAATAATGTCTACACCTTCTCCAAACCTAAACCCAACCATCATAGTGATTAATG
>CAIGQW010053480.1:272493-283753 GCA_903798125.1 Danio choprae
ACAGTTATTAACGTCTACACCTACTCCAACCCTAAACCCAACCATCACAGTTATTGACATACGAATTGGTTGTGGATAAGTTTGGAGAAAACACATGAAAACGTTTGATGAAAATGTTCTCTGGTATTTCCACCATCTTGCCAACAACATCTCGTTGTGACATCTTGCATACTTCAATGGGATCTCAATAACTGCAAGTTACGCCTCTAACTTACTACAAGTTACGCCCCTTCATCTTTCGCCCCCGTCTTGCAGTCTGCAGACAGATACACTTGGTATTTTTGTGTTCCTAGTATGAAAGTCAATGGCTGCTTTTTTGCAAGATTGTTCAGAATATCTTGTTTTGTGTTCAAAGCTTAGAGCCACTTGAGTGTGTGTAAAAAATGTGTGATGTCAAGCAATATGTTTACATGAATATATAAATATGTGCTGTGTTCTTATAAAAACAGCATTTAAGAAAGCATCTGACCATAGCAACAGATATTACAACTACTATAGTAAACAGTTTAAATGGGACCTATAATGCGCCTTTTTACAAGATGTAAAATAAGTCTCTGATGTCCCTAGAGTGTGTATGTGACGTTTCAGCTCAAAATACCCCACAAATAATGTTCTTTAACTCATTAAAACTGCCTCTTTTGGGCTTTGATCTTAATTGTGTCTTTTTGGTGACTGTCGCTTTAAATTCAAATGAGATTGTGCTCTTTTGAATAGAGGGCGGAGCTACAAATGCCTGTGTGTCAGCATAGTGGCAGATTCAAAAACAAGACTAAAGTCCTATGCTAATGAGGGAGAGATGGTCACTAATGGGCGGGGCTTGCTCCTTCTGATGACACAAAGAGAGAATGTCAATCAAAGTGTTTCTGTAGACTGTTTTTATCAAGTGTGATTATAAAAAATAACATTACTACATTCTTACAGTTATAAGCTGGTTATATTCACAGACTGTTGCCACAAACGCTGTATAAAAGTGATTTTTGCATAATAGGTCTCCTTTAAGTCAGTTTAAGTATAATACAGCTCTCAAACGACTCCAGGATGTTGTAATAAAAGTAATTGAGATGTTCGTCTTCATCAAGCTGTTTCTTCTTCTCAGATTTTCTCAGATGACAAACAAACTATAACGTGACGCTACAACAGGAAACTAGAGAGTCTCGCAGTCTTGTCTGGTTGTGTTTTCCTGGAGTTTATGGAGCCAGTCTTTCTTCTTTTTCCTGACTGTGTGCATTAGGCTTAAGCTAACCAAACAGTCTTTATCCCTCCAAATCCTGGATACAGTAGGGCAAAATCCAAAAACAAGCCTCATCCTTTGACCCTTTTTTTTAGTGGCATGTCTATGTAATTCACTGGAGAGGCTTTTAAGTAGAGAGGATTTTCTCTCTAGAAATCTCTGGGAGAAGAACAAGGGACATGATGATTTTGGTTTTGAAGAGCCTGATAATGATTTAGGACTTAAATAAGACCTTTGCAATAAGGAGGGAAGAAAATTCAGAGGGACATCAAAGTTCACTACAAAATGAATATTCTGTTATCATGTGCTCTTCTAAAATCTCTATTTTTCATCTTTACTGAGGTAAATTGAAAAATGAAGGTCCTTTATTGGCATTGATGGTCCGTAAAAAACATCCATGGAAACTTTTCATTCCAAATTAATTTCTTTAAAGTGAAAAAAAAGGGAGAGTGAGAAATAAATGTTTTTTCTTTATCAATGGTTGGCTGAAATGTTCTTCATAGAAACAGAAATAGATTTTTAATGGCGATGCTGCAAAAAAAATTAAATAAATAAATAGAATTATTCTTGGAAAGTACTGGGAACCACCCTGAAATATGCTAATGTTATTTGCTGTTTTAGATTTTGTCAATGATTCTATGAATTCTGATGCAGCAGATTTCAAAGCAGCCAGTTTTATGACAGAAATATATGTATGTATACAGTTTCACAAACAAAATGATTACCCTTCTGTGAAATGTTTATTGTTTAAAATATTTTCCAGGTGCTGTTTAACTGAGAGTTTCTTTTTCAACACGTTCAAACATCACATCAATTTTATTAACTAATTTATTTTGTGGGGCAACATGGTGGCTCAGTGGTTAGCACAGTCACCTCACAGCAAGAAGGTCGCTGGTTCGAGTCCCGGCTGGGTCAGTTGGCATTTCTGTGTGGAGTTTGCATGTTCTCCAAGTGTTTGGGTTTCCTCCGGGTGCTCTGGTTTCCTCCACAGTCCAAAGACATGCGCTATAGGTGAATTGAATAAACTAAATTGGCCGTAGTGTATGTGTGTGAATGAGAGCGTATGGGTGTTTCCCAATTTTGGTGCAATATATCATACAACAAATAATAGATATCATGACAGGCCTAGTTAATGCACCATGAGTTAACATGAACTAACAATGAACGACTGCATTTTCATTAACCAACATGAGCAAATACCGTAATAAATGTATTGTTCATTGTTTGTTCATGTTAGTAAGTGCATTAACTAACATGCCTACCTCATTGTAAAGTGTTACCAGTTGTTTTAATGCAAAGAGATATGATGATTTGACAGATTTCTCTGTCGGCCAATAGATGGAAACTTTTCTTCCACCGGAGTGGGGGATTTCCTCAGACTTTTATAAATACTTTCTCTCATTCCCTGTAAGAGCACAGTTTGTCCTTAGTAGAAACAAATCTTTCTCTTGGGCCTGAAAACAATCTAAACACACAGAACAATAGGAGCATGGCTGTTTGGTCTGCGCTATTGTCTGTGTCTTCTGCAGGGCCCGTAATCATGCTGTTTGAGGTTAGATGGAGCTCATCCCACTTTTACTCTCGCAAAACCGTGTCCGCAGCAAAACAGGGATACGCTTCGGGAATATACGTCAGTAGTGCTGCATATGCAAACAGTCATTTTTTTTTTAACTAAACTACATTTATTTTAAGGTAAGTGGCTGCAAACAATTTAGAAGGGCTGAATTCATACAAACAAATTAAATTTAGTAACGTTCAGCTTCATTTGTTTGTTTAAATTCGACTCATATTAATTGTTTGCAACCACTTACCTTAAATAATTTAGCAAATCCAGTGAATCATTTTTTCTCAGTGTACGTTTGTTTGTTTTGATAAATGTGAATGAAATAAAGTGCAAACGTATAACTTTAGATCAAAAACGTCTTTAATTGGCTGGATTTCACTGATCAATATAGCTAATTACATTTTCAGTGTGTGTTTACTTGAAATAATGTGTGTGGAATATTTTTTTGTGGCATTGATACAACCACAAAAATCATTGGGTTTGATTCTGGAGTGATTATATACAGTTGAAGTCAGAATTATTAGCTTCCCCTGTATATTTTCCCCCAATTTCTTTAAAAGAAAGAAGATATTTTTCAACACTTTTCCAAACATAATAGTCTAAATTACTAATTTCCACTCACGGTGACGCACTGGGTAGCACGGTTGCCTCACAGCAAGAAGGTCACTGGTTCGAGCCTCGGCTGGGTCAGTTGACATTTCTGTGTGGAGTTTGAATGTTCTCCCCGTGATGGCGTGGGTTTCCCCCGGGTGCTCCGGTTTCCCCCACAAGTCCAAAGACATGCGGTACAGGTGAATTGGGTAAGCTAAATTGTCCGTAGTGTATGTGTGTGAATGAGTGTGTGTGAATCTTTCCAAGTGATGGGTTGCATCTGGAAGGGCGTAAAAACATGCTGGATAAGTTGGCGGTTCATTCCGCTGTGGCGACCCCAGATTAATAAAGGGACTAAGCCGAAATAAAAATGAATGAATGAATACTAATTTCTAATAACTGATTTCTTTTATCTTTGCCATGATGACAGTACATAATATTTGACTAGATATTTTTCAAGATACTAGTATTCAGCTTAAAGTGACATTAAAAGGCTTAACTAGGTTAATTAAGCAAGTTAGGGTAATTAGTCAAGTCATTGTATAACGATGGTTTGTTCTGTAGACAATTGAAAAAAAAATACTGCTTAAGGGGGCTGATAATATTGACCTTAAAAGGGTTTTAAAAAATTAAAAACTGCTTTTATTCTAGGCAAAATAAAACAAATAAGACTTTCTCCAGAGGAAATAAATATTATAGGAAATACTGTGAAAAATTCCTTGCTCTGTTAAACATAATTTGGGAAATATTTACAAAAGAAAACAAATCACAGAAGGGCAAATAATTCTGACTTCAACTGTATGTATGCTAGAGCAGTAATTTATGATTAGTATGATTAGTAATTTAATCATATGTGTTGTATGTAATCATCTTCATTTCGTTTTGGGGACATTATTGTAGAAAGAACCTATGCAATTACAACAGAGCAGAAAAGAATAAAAGCATTTAAAACTAAACCAGACCAGAAATTTATATTTGATATTTGAAACCTGACATGAGGAAGAGGCTAAATTTTCGTTTTCCTTCATCCTTCATCGCGGGTTTTTGACGTTCCCTGTGGCAGCGTTATAGACAGTGATGACATGTAAACAGAGGTGTAAAAAGCCAAACTACCTGCCTGATGTGAGTGCAGAGAGTTGTAAATAACACAATGCACAGCCAGATAAACACACTTTTATTTGAGAGGCTGTGGAAAGCAAGATTTCAGACTTTTAGTTAAATATATAAAAAAGATACAGAACTTTCTACATCCATTTAGTTATGTTGTTTCTCTAACCAAATAAAAAAAAAAAACACACTAAAAAAATCCACACAATTCATTCATGTTGTCCCAACACAAATCGATTAAGTTAACTTAACACTTTTAACAAATGTATGTGGATTGAACATAAAAAAATTAAGTTGTCCCAATGAAATCTCAAGAGTTGTTTCAGCTCATTTTAAATAAGTAGGTTGAACAAGCAAAAAATAAATATTTTTTTGAGTGAAGGATCACAATCTTATATCTCAAAATTGTGACTTTTTCCATCATAATTGCATGTGCAGTTTTAATTGTGACTATCCCACAATATCAAACCTCCCCTTACACTCAAAATAACACGTTTGCTGCTTTAAACTACTTATTTAAAATGAGCTGAAACAAAACAATTCTGGAGATTTTTTGGGGAAACGTAATTGTTTTATGTTCAATCTACTTAAATTAGTTACGTTTAATGGATTTGTGTTGGGTCAATTGTGTGAAACTCTGCATTTTTACAGTGTACACTGTAATACACGATTAGTTGTTTTTACTTGAGTAAATCCGTTGCTTAATATTATTAAGTAAATGAAATATGTGCATAATTGTGAAAGGTTAAATTAATGTAACAGTTTCCAGTTACAACGCTTACTTTTCTTAAAGTAAAGTCAACTTAAAGATTTTAAGGAAATGGGTTTACTTACTTCTTTTAAAGTAATGTAATGAGCTGCTTTTTACAGTGTATACATTTATTACTTGTATACATCTCAAATTAGTTTCGCCTCATTTAATTTTATACATTACATTGCTTTTTATCTCTCAATGACTTTTACCTCACAGTGTGACCTATCTTGCATATATCATTTCCTATAACTGGATTTACATGTCACAGTCAGTATAACATCTATTATTTTACACATTAAATATTAGCACAGAAAACATTATTCATCTCATAGCCAAAATATTTCACGACTCCATGCCTTGCGATATGCATACATTTCTTTTAAATCTCATAATGTAACTTTATATTTTATTCAAAATGGTCTCTCACAATTAAATCTTCCATCCATCCATCCATCCATCCGTTCATCCATCCATCCATTCATCCATCCATCCATCCTTCCATCCATCCATCCATCCATCCATCCATCCATCCATTCGTCCATCCGTCCGTCCATCCATTCCTTTATCCATCCATCCATCCATCCATCCATCCATTCGTCCATCCATCCATCCATTCATTCATTCATTCACCCATCCATCCATCCACCCATTTGTCCATCCGTCCATCCATCCATCCCTTCATCCATCCATCCATCCATCCATCCATCCATTCATTCATTCATTCATCCATCCATCCATCCATCCATTCGTCCATTCATCCATATATCCTTTCATCCATCCATCTATCTATACATCCATCCATCCATCCATCCATTCATTCATTCATTCATTCATCCATCCATCCATCCATCCATCCATCCATTCGTCCATCCATCCATCCATCCATCCCTTCATCCATCCATCCATCCATCCATCCATTCATTCATCCATCCATCCATCCATTCGTCCATCCATCCATTCATCCATCCATCCTTTCGTCCATCCATCTATCTATACATCCATCCATCCATCCATCCATCCATCCATTCCTCATTATGTATGCAATTATTTATTTATTTACAAGCAGAGACAGAGCTTCTACAAAAAGTGTAATATTTTTCTTTTTATTAACCGCCAAAAATACGAGTTTTCCCCATAACTTTTACCCTTCAATTACTGAATGATACGTCTAGCCTCACACTGACTTATATCACAGAAACAAACAACACAACAAACTCATTCTCACTTAAAACAGCAGCAGAAATCTCCAAAGTGAATGGTCTCTTATAAGCAATGGCTCTCAGTCTATGAGCTGCTCTGGAAGCAGTGTCTTCAAAAACTGCTCTCAGATCAGAGAGCAAAGCACATGATCCTCTGTGTGTCGAACTAATTGACCTCTGGTTCCCTGGGGGTAAATCAACAGAGGCTAAAGCCATTGGGCCACTAACAAGCAGCTCTCGTAAAGCAATCCATAACCAATGGGCAATTTGAAACACATGCTATTGGATATATTTACGACGAGTGGCGCTGACGACTCCTGACCATTACTTTTTTTCAAAAACAAATGACTCTTTCAATTTCCTGGAAAAAACGTGACATAAAATAAATGCTTTGTATTTACACAACAACATTCTGATCGATTTTTTTATTTTTAGGCTAATTAAGGATGACATGATTGTGTTAGATATTTGAGGATGAGAGGATTAGGTGTTATATTAAAAACAGCTGAAGTGCTTTTCTTTGAAAATCCTCATCAAAAAGGATCTGAAGGAACACCACACTAGTCACACAATCAACAATTACACTTAACCCTTTGATGGAAAAGCTATGCAAAACCCTTTCTAGTGTACACAATGGGTCTAAAAGGACCTGCATTCACTTCCTATGTTATTGTAATTTTGCAGTTTCTCTGATGAACTTTTGGAAAAAGAAAATGTTACAGGTATTATGTGTCCACAAATCATTATGTTTGTTTTTCCTTTTATAATTTTTTAAACATCATTTCTTTTATAAATGTATTATAAATGTAAATATAAATAAATATAAATAAATGTATATATACAGTATATTTATTGTTTTCTTTAAAAAAATAAATAAAAAAAATTAATTGAATTAATTAAATACAATTTATTTGTATAAAATTAAATAAAATTGTATAAAACGTAATAAAAAATAAGTGAAGTTTATTTATAAACTAATTTCGAGAGGATCACGTGCTTATGATTGCTGCGGCTGGTCCCGCATTATCCAATTCATGATTCACCAATCAGACGTTTCCTAAGCCACTATAAATACCCTAAGTTTCATGTCACAGCCATCTTCGTTTTGAAGAATCCCCCCTTCCACCCCTACTCCTCCTTTCCTAGATGGGTGGCACGGTGGACCAGTGGTTAGCACTGTTGCCTCACAGCAAGAACGTCACTGGTTCTAGTCCTTACCAAGCCAGCCGACGTTTCTGTGTGGAGTTTGCACGTTCTCCCCGTGCTCACGTGGGTTTCCGCCGGGTTCCCCGGTTTCCTCCCACCGTCCAAAAACATGCAACTTAAGTTAATTGACTAATCCAACTCTGGATCTAGACATGCTCCTAGTAAGTAGTCATCTCAAGAGCAATCACTATCTGTTCATTAGCTACTACAGCAGGGGAGTTCTCCAGATCTACCTGAGCTCAAACTCCCCTCTCGCCTTGCAAACGGGAGGGAGCCCCGGGCTCGAGGATCTATGAGCTCAGGGCTCTCTCCCGGGACAGCATGCCAAACAAGCTTTATAACCAATCATCAGCTAAGTGTGAACTCTTGAAAGTATTTGTGTTGTTAAAACATGTGTACTGACAAGTTTACTTTATCTGAAACACTGAATGATAAAAATAAGTTCCATTCAAAGATGTGCAAAATAACATCTCATTCAGGTCGCTTTAGATTAGACCAATGTTGTGCGTCAAAGGGTTAATGACGTAATAATAACATTATTGCACATTTTGAAGTTTTATCTCATGAGAAATGAGTGATAGAAACACCAGATTTCGCTCACTTGAGATGAAAAAAATAGTAATTCAATGAAGACAAACATCTGAATTACTTTTATTAAAAAAAGAAGAGTTAATGTGAATAGTTGGAGATGGAAATGCATTTGCTGAATAATCTTGCAAACATTACACCTACGTGACCAATCGGCTGTCTCCATTGTGTTTGCCTTGCTTACTGTTTGCTAGGTTACCAATACTACAGCCAGCCACTCTAACAACTAGATAGAAACGCCTTATTTATATTTGGGATTTTATTTGCAAACTTTTTAAAGGATTCGTTTCACGTTAGGATGAAACTGATGGCGGTTACTCACACTGCATTTCAACCTTTATTTTAACTACTTTGTAGGTTTTTAAAGAGACGTCCACCTGGCAATGTGGACTAATGTGATGAAGACAAACATCTAAATTACTTTTATTAAAAAAAGAAGAGTTATTGTGAATAATGAGAGATGGAAATGCATTTGCTGAATAATCTTGCGAACATTACACCCAAGTGACCAATCGGCTGTCTCCATTGTGCTTGCCTTGTTTACTGTTGGTTGCTAGGTTACCAATACTACAGCCAACCACTCTAACAACTAAATGAAAACAGGCCTTATTTATATTTGGGATTTTTTTGGCGAGCTTTCAAAAGATTCGTTTCACATTAGAATAAAACTGATGGCAATTTAACAAACAGACTTCAGGAATTCTGTGGTGAGTTCTGGAATTTCAGACCACTCAAAAATGTCTTTTAAAATTTTTTTTTAAAGAGATGTCTACCTACTTTAGTCCTATAGCGAAGGCCCGGTAGTTATTCCCAATGGGGTTTTCTGACAAAGCGCTTCATGACTTCAAACCAGCTGATACCGCTTAGCCCCCATCATAAAGTAAAAGGTCTCTTCAAGCGATCCATTAGTGGCCCTATCCCCAAGAGTGGAGCCGCGGTCTGCTCAAGCCACGCAGGAAAGCTTGAAGGAAAACAGCATGGCAGACAAGTCAGAAGATCAAAGACCCCCTCAGACGGCAGACCCCTTTCTCCAGACATCCAATCTCTTCCCCTTCATGGTTCTAATTAGCAGATGGTGGAGAAACGGCTCATATTATGGCTTTATCAATTAGAGAGAGACGCTCATATCTCTCTCTCTCTGCCTGTTTCTCCTGCTGTCTGCCCTCAGATAGATGAACTGACAGAAGGAAAGACGCGCTGGAGGAGAACCGCTGCTTCAGATTTAATGTCCATAAATTAGTTCGCCATGGAGAAAAAAAGGGAAGGTTTTTGGTATTTTTCTTTCTGATGACTTTCAATTTTCAGATGTGAGTTGACAGCACTAAAACTAAAAGATCATATCTCATGTACACTGTAAAAAATGCAGGGTTCCACAATTCCTTCATGTTGTCCAAACACAAATTGATTAAGTTAAGATCTTCTGACTTCTAAGTGGACTGATTCAACTATAGTGGATTGGTTAATAACTAAATTGGTTAAAAACTAAATTTAAATAAGTAATTTGAACAAGCAGCAAAAGTCATTTTTTGAGTGTGCACTGCAAAAAATGCTGGGTTTCACTCAATTCCTTCATGTTGTCCCAACACAAATAGATTATTTTGACGTAATAGTTTTTACACATTTAAGTGGATTGAACTTAAAACAATTAAACTGTCCTAAAAAACAACAACAACTCAAGAAGATTGTAAAAAAAAGTTGACTCAACTTAAAATTTTAAGGCACAAACTTCAGGACATTTTTGAGTTGACTCAACTTTCAACCCAATTACTGCACTTGACTCGATTCAAGCTGAGTGTTTTAAGTTGAGAATTTTTCTTATTATTCAAATGGCCAAATTCTGACTGAGGAAAGCTGAATGTGCTGGCCAGTTTGTTATTTGCATATAGACCTCAGTTTTTAATTTCAAACAAGTTTTAACAGATTTCTAAAAATAATGTAATGATATATGATAATAAATGTTTATTTAAAAAAAAAGTATCTTTATCATATTTCTTTATTCTAAATTCTCATTATTTATAAAACTGTAATATAAAACTTACAGTTTAAATGCACATTTGTAAATAAACACTTAAAATAGTATGTTAAGCAATTTGACAAAATGGTTGGAAATATTTGTTGCTACATCAAAAAGTGTGGTTATGATAACCATCCGACAAGTAATACAGCAAAAATTAGTTCTTAAAATGTTGCTAAAATGCAATATTTATACCTCATAATTAAATAGAAAACCAGGCAAATAACTGCAAAAAGGTTCAGTTTTTCAGAAAAAAAAATAACCACCCCTTTCAATAAGCTGGCTACAGGCCTGATAGTGTAATGTTAAAAAAAATATGTTTATTAACTGATAAAGAGACAGTTTAATAAAGACTTCCGTTTATTTTAGCCATAGTGCAAATTAAACATGTCTCATATATCAGTATTATGCTTATACACAGGCTTGGTCTATTTCTTCTGACAAATTGTTTCAACCGAAATTGGAGATTAGGAGAACTGGCAGGGATACTTTAGCTGTTTATTCTGCAGTTAGTTTTCAGGGCATATTATTCAGACTATATCAGTCTGTTTTAATGACAGACTGTGCGTTAAAGCGGGGAAAAAACACGAGCATTAACGGAATTATCATGATGGACTCATTCAGTTGCGAACTTGGGTTTATGCGACTTACACTTTCATTGAAAAAAAGCCCCTTATGTCCACCTTTTTTGCTGCCGCCATCCTCATTTGTGTGTGTCACCCAACACACTTTACTCTTGCACGGGAAAAAAAAAACATCCACTGCATTTGGCGCTGCTTGTATCTGAACGCAGCCACAGCCTCTCACATGACAGCAGGGAAAGGCACAGCCAATCAAAATGTCCATATGCATTTTGGGGGTGGGAGGATTCAAGGAGAGAACGTGAGTTAACTCTTTCTGCGTGTCTTGGTTAATGTTGACAGCGCGATTTTTTAAAAGTGGATTAAAATTATTGGTAGTATTTCATGTAATTAGAGATGATGTCCTTCAGCTGTGTGTGTAATCA
>CAIGQW010053480.1:298021-326279 GCA_903798125.1 Danio choprae
CACACACACACACACACACACACACTATAATGTACATTATACATATTAATATAAATAAATATAATGTATAAACAAATTAATCATACTACCATTAATTTCGCTGTTATTTATTGTGTTAACTTATCTAAATACATTTATATAAACAAAATGACAATAGGTAAATATGATGAACATTTTGATGAATTTTGTGTCTCCTCAGTGTTATCAAACACTCAAAAAATTACTTTTACTGCTTGTTCAAACTACCTATTTAAATGAGTTGAAACAACACAAATCTTACGTTTTTTTAATTGTTAATTGTTTTATGTTCAATCCACTTTAATTTCTAAAAAGATTACGTTAAGTTAATTCGCTTTGTGCATATTTAAAATAAAATTCCAACTTGCAAAACACAAATTTTGACTCTAAAATCTCCTCCAACAGCTCGAACACACTCCACACCTTAGGCAGTAGGGCTGCACGATTAATCGAAGAAAGTTTGCGATCTCCACACGATCTTAATCCAGCATCTCTACGATTCAGCCAATTATATTTTCAAATTCGGGAGAAGCATAAAGGCAGTCGCACAAGTCTTCACATTGTTTTATACATGTTGCTCAGCAACGTGGACACCTCCAAATTGTGTTAAAAGTGTCACATTCTGTGTTTATAAGGTATAATTCACCGCGCGGAAAGTATGATTTGTTTGCATGTTTTTTTTTCTTAAAGTGACGGCAGCCATGACATGAACTGCACTCGCCAGTGAAAGTGAAACCAAAACAGCGCTCATCATTTAAATGATCATATCGCATATTCAAATTATGTTTCTGACAAGCATTTGATATGTTTTTTATTCATAGTGAACACAAAGTGTTGTGCATAAGAATAAATGTTTAACAGTGTCAGTATAACTACTCTTGCTTATATAATGTTGAATATAATGCAAGAGGGAATGGTCAAATAATGTTGTCAATGACAAATAACAAGCATATGTCTCAAACATAATAATTCAACTTTAGAATTATGAATAGTTGTATTCTGATGTAGTCACTTTACTGCGCATTAACGACCAGGACAAAATTAAAGTCTATTCAAGTCCACCAATCCAAATCTATTCCAAATAATTTTAATCAACAGTAGACCTACACATAGGCCTAATATTATTGTTGTTGTTTTATCATATGTTTCAGAATTAACAATAATAATAGCCTACTCATATGAACCTTTATTTTACATCTACAGAATCGTGAGAAAATTGTGATCTTGATTTTAAGCAAAAAACAAAATTGTGATTTTCCTTTTAGCCTGAATCGTGCAGCCCCACTACGCAGCAGTAATAAACTCTACTTTTCTATGGAACGCAAACATTAAAAGGCTTATTATATTCCTGATTTGTAAAACAGATGCTTGTAAATGCTTCAAGTGACAGCTGAGCAAAGTGTGCTGACAGTAAGTCATTTAAAAAAAATAAACTAATAGAAAATACTGTGTTTTGTGAGGGAAAGATGTCAGTCAAGAGACGTCAACATGCCAGAACTTCCATAAACCTCATTCCATCTTAACAAGAGGCAATTTTCCCGCTCTTCAAGTTAGCAACGCTACATTAGTGTGGCACGCTAATTACACCAGTGGTCTCGGCATCAAAGAGAGAGAGGTGGAAACCCCTGCAGGCCTAATCACAGTTTAGTCACGGTTAACACTAATTAAAGACATTCTCACACTACGCACAGCTTCAGATATACTCTATACAGGCTGAAGAGCTCTAGCTCAGCTTTGATGAGCCGGAAACAAAGCAATGCGTTAAACGAATATCACAAATAACAAAACATGCAGTTAGTGCTTCATTAATCTGCTTCAAATCCTAGTAAGCTGGCTAAATGGAGTCTATTATAGGTGGGTAAAGCTGAAAGTCAGATTTTAGGGTCTGTATACAGTGCACATATACTTTGAAAAGCTGTGCATCTGATGCTAAAATGAAGAATGCTTAACTTGAAACAGCATCTCTGTACAAATAGCAACAAACAAACAAAATAAATAAATAAATAAATAAAATATCGGTGTGATTTTAAGATGCGATCCAGGATTAACATCTTTGTTGATCCTGGATAGTCATTTTTGTTCAAAATTTTAATCCATACCTAATTCCTACCCCTAAACCCAACCTTAACTGTAAATGATTCCCAAAATCACAGGGGAATAATTGTACATAAAAGTCATAAAAGTACATAACCCTAACTGTAAGCCTAAACTTACCAAACTGTAAACGTATCTCTTAATTGTGATTGGCTAACATAAATGTTGATCCAGGAACATGTCCTACTTTGTGAAATCACACACACTACATATAGATTAGATTACATTAGATAGATAGACAGACAGATGGACAGAAAGATGTGTTTATACATTATTTTTACCATTTAGTCATCAAAAGTTTTTAGTTTTTGAATTAAATATTGTTTTTGAACCAAACATTTGAGTGAATAATATAATGACTCAATCATAAGAAGTCACTTTTTAATCCCTCAATGAGTCACTGATTTTGAACAAATGAACTGAATGAATGATTCATTGACTCACTCAGGCTGACAGCAGCTGCTAATATATAATATATTAAGATCGGACACAATCTTACAAATGACAGTTCTTCATTTGGATCAATGGTTTCAGCAAGAACCTTTAACGGTTCACAACAGGCTCTATAAAAGGGAAAATGTTTATCACACTAAGGGATATATTTATAATTTTTTTTAAATAAACAATTTACATAAAAATAGTTATTCTATGACATCACTACAAAAACTCGCATTTGGAACCTTTATTTTAGGAGCGTACGGACTAGAATACACTACATTTTAAGGATGCTCAAAATAACCAATTAACCGTTAACCGAAAGGGTGCGCTTGTAACCGATAAATGGTATCAGTTAAATGATTAAAATATATATATATACTTTTATTTTTAAAGTTTGCCTGCATAAGGGGCCTATCACAGCAAACGTGCTTTTTGTGTTGAGAGGGGCATCTTTTGAATGATTTATTAACGGCCGTGAGTGTTTTGCGCGCTGCTTATGCGCCCTGCGCACCTCCCGTTTTTGCAGTTGCACGCTGTGTGCTCGCAGTTGAAATAAAAGTCAACCCTGATGATCGTTATGTCAGTCGCGTCTTTTTTATTCTTCAATCAAATGAAAGCAGAGGCGGAGTTTCCTTGAGGTGACAGCAGTGTTTGTGTTGTCAAGACGACTACACAGACTTTAAAAAAATGGAGGAGAGACTAGTGGTCGCTGTTTCAAGTTATCCAGAGCCGTATGACTTTACAAATCTTGAATAGCACAATGTTATTAATTATTACAATTATAACAACATCGACAGCAACAGTCTCGCACAATACGCAGCTGATTCAGTCATTTCCTAGTGTCATAAAAAAGCACCGCGCTTCTTTTTTTCTTGTCAACAAAAAAGGCAGTGTGGTGCGCCTCGCGTTTTTGGAATGGAGAAGCGCATTTGGTGTGATCGGTTCCTAAATGTGAACACATATTTGTTAACTCGCGGGACGGTAACACGTGCAACCACACGTGCCTACAGCACGTTTGCCAAAGAAGAAAATTTAAAGAATACTGCAGTTTGACACAGACGAGTTGATGCCAACCCAGTGCTGATGCTGATCGCCTCGGTCCTGGATCTGCGTCATAAACTACATTTAATCTACGAATCAAATAAATCCAAAGACTTTCTTGATTTTTGCATAATTTTAACTCTTAACTATTAACACTAGTAATATAAATATTAACACCAAACTGCGGCTTTCATTTTACAGCTTATAAAACATGTATGCAAATTATTGCAATATCATCTGTAAACATCAAAATTGTTATATGCTATAGTAGCCTGTACTTTACAAAAAGTCAACATATGCGCCTTAAGGTTCATTGTCTTTCATCACACGCAGCGTGCACACATGAACCGCTAGTGAGACGGAGGAAATAAGTCATAATCATAAGATATAATCTTTAAACTAATGACTTCTATTAAAAATGTTGACAGAGGTTTTGTAATATAATAATAACAACAGCGGAGCATTAATTAAATGCATATTTTAAATCGGCAATTAAATGCAGATTTGAGGTAGCCTGGTATTTTTATTTGACGGAAGAAAAAAAAACATGATTGGACAAACAGCCTGTGCTGATTATTAAAAATGATTCAGTCTGTGATCTTTTTATAATCTAAATTTGTCATTTAAGTGAACAATAACTAGGGCAGGACTATTCATTTTATTCTTTTTTTATTTAGTTTATTCTTTTTTGCTGTTGGAAACACAGCAGGTGCGCATAAAGATGTTCTGGTATGTTCTGTATGCTGCTGTTCCATTGTTAAAATAAATCTGTATTTTAAAATGCAGTATTTAATGTGTCAGACAAAAATAGACATGTCAATTTTTTTTTTTAATTAAACAATAATTTAATATTAATCTGACCAGTTAACGGTTAATATTCGGTTAACGAGCGGCGGTTGTCGGTTTGCAGAATTAACCGAAATGAGCATCCCCACTACATTCAGTTTGCCACCTAATTTCTGAGGGCTAAAAGTTATGTTCTTTGTAGTATGAATATGAGTGATAGAAATAGAAATTCAGATGATGTCACTATTATGTAATCGACCTATCAATGAAGAACCATTGAATGATTCAGTGACTCACAATTTCACTCACAGCAACACTGAAAAACAAAACTTTAATGCACAGGCTGTCAAATCTTTAGAATTATTCATGACATACCACTTTTTTAATATGATTCACCCACAGAGAAAAAAAGTAAAAGAAACTATGAACCACAGCTTAATTTTTACTAAAGCTACAAGCGATTACAGTAGTTTAATGAAACGTGTGATCTCTCACCTACAATTCAGACCGCAAATGGTTTGTAAAGCAAAGCAAGGCTATTGTCTATCAGCATGGACAGAGCTAGTGTGTGTGTGCTGTACTGAATACCTGGAGAACGAAGCCCTCAGGACAGCCGAGCTGATCGTACCACAGTGCTTTATACATGACCAACAGCAGCAGACACGCCAGGAACGCCAAGGTTATAATAATCAACCCAGTCAGCTGGAAAACACAGACATTAAAGTTGGAATGAAATCAAAATTTGCTCTTGTTTTTATATGTATATAGTAGTGCTTGTTATAAACGATGTATCTGTGCACTTTATTATTTTTTGTAAAAATTTGTTTGCCCTTAGAATTGTTAATCGAATATTATAACCATCCCTTCCCCCTCCAAAAGACTTTTCTTCACTTCTGGTCACATGGAATGTCTTTAAGGCGGGGCCATCAGTCCATTCGGGAGGGGCTATCAGTACTTTAGGGCGGAGCTATCAGTCATTTAGGCAGGGGCTATCAGTCATTTAGGCAGGGGCTATCAGTCCTTTAGGGCAGGGCTATCAGTCACTTAGGACGGGCCAATCAGTCATTTAGGAAAGGGCTATCAGTCATTTAGGGAGGGGCTATCAGCCATTTAGGGTGGGGCTATCAGTCATTTAGGGCGGGGCCATCAGTCATTTAGGGTGGGGCCATCCGTCATTTAGGGAGGGGCTATCAGTCATTTAGGGCAGGGCTATCAGTAATTTAGGGCGGGGCCATCAATCCTTTAGGGTGGGGTTATCTGTCATTTTCTCTTAGATAAACTATAGATAGATTAGTACTATGGAGTACTTCACAATGAGTATGCCATGTTTCTTGTTTCCCTATATATATATATATATATATATATATGAGGTATTACCTGTTGACTCATATCTGCTGTACCATACATTAACTTTAACATCAACTATTTTATAATATTATATATATTAACTACAAAAATATCATTTTTTGATGGTTTTATTCATTATACCCCTTTTTATTTCTGATGGAGAACCAATAGGATTGTAATCCCTATCAAGAATTTAACTGTATAACTTTCTTAAAAAGACTTAACTGTATAAGACTATATAAAAGCTTTATGTGATGTCTCTGATGACCTGTTTGTTCTGTTCTCTCCTTTTTTTAATGTTTCCCGCTATACTTTTTGCAAAAAGGTTACATTAAATAAAAGTAAAACAAAACACAATCAAACATTAACCTCACGTACAGAGAGCCAAATATTAGCTCTTTGTGGTTTTTACCTTGAGCTTCTCTGACATCTCATCGTAAAGGTTTATGTTCAGCTTCTTGATGCTGGGCACATAGAGCTTCCTCTTCTTCTCCTTCAGCTGATACTCAGTTGTGGTTTTCACAATCACCTATAGAGTCACAGAGGAAGAATGAACTATTAAAATAAGTCGGAATGAACAGATGAGAGGGGGATGGCAGAAACCACAAGAATGGGCTCGCTGCCTTCATCGCTGGCACCAGAAAAACCCTAATGGAAAACCAGCTGAAGCGAGTAGCTGCATTTCTGAATGCTGTAACTCAAATCTAAGCTCTTTTTAAAAAGATTTATATGTCGACTCTTCATATTTATGTTTATATATTTTTATATTTATATCGACTATCGCGATATCTCGAAAAACAAGTTTTAAATTGCAGCTGTATGTAAAAATGCATATGTAAATTAAAATAATTCATAATTAAACTTGATAATTGGTTAATAACTACATAAACCATCTAAAATAATTATATGAAATAATCCTCATTGAAATCAGATTTTATCTGCAGAAGAATTTTTTAAATAGTGACTTTTAATTCATAAGAGAAACTGGGGAGTGTCTTTATTGTGTTAGAGATTTGTCACTCTGCTCACAGCTGATTGGTCGAATCTTGGTTCGTGATCGTTTTTTACACCCGAACATAACAGCATGTTATCCATGCAGTGTAAGTTACCATGGCAACAAAGAGCCATTATAGCCAAGCTACATTCATGATACCTAAAACCATAGACATTTATAATAGATAGCTAGACACTTCATGAGCCGCTGGATGGTATGTCAATGCCACCGACATCTTAATCCGGTCACTGCATCGCTATATCCATCTCTAACCTGGATTGCGTCAAATACCTGAATTGTTTTACCTGAAATGCCTGAATTGTTTTACCTGAAATACCTGAATTGTATAGTTATATTTATACATAGCACACAAATACTATTTTATATTCTATTTGCTATTATTAATTAATCGTTTCAGATATAATGTATTATTTTATTCTACATTATAGAATTTGTACTATTATAATAATGTGTGAATCATTTCTTTTTATGAACTGTTTTTGTTAACTGCTATAAAACTGTAAGAAAAAAAGAGGATTCCAGCACTACTTTTGATACAGGAGAAACATTTATTGATAATACATCTCTATTTATACCAAATATACATTACAAGTTTGAGCTTTCTTACTTCTAGGTAAGTAGAGTTTTTTTTTCACCCCATAAAATTTTAATCAGCTAATAAATAAGCGTTATTGTATTTTATATCCAAGAAAACGTCAGCTCCTCTGTTCAGTTGCGTCTGTTTATAGCGCACTGATGACCGGATTAAGATGGCAGCCAGTTTGACGTATTGGAGCAATGGACTGAAGCGGACCATGAGGCGTCTAGCTATCTATTACATAAGGTCTATGCCTAAAACTTATGCTACGTTTCCATGACAACAACGTAGCCAAACACTACACAATCCAATGTAATAATCTCAACATAATATATTAAGCTACATTCACATGACAGTACTGTACTAACAAACACAAAAGCGTGATCTTTTGGGTTAAAATCCTTCGTTGCGCTGTTTAAACTTAACAGAAGCAGACGCAACTCAATATGTGTGTCCCTGTATGTGAAATAATGATGAATTCCACTTCACACACATTAATTAATTATGCCTTTGAAATTCACAGTTAGAGGCTATTAGCCATGGCTGGTCTATTTATAACACTAGCGTGCACTGGCCTGACAGGGGAAATGCGGCTAATAGTTTCTGACTAGCACACAACTAAACAAATAAAATTAGCGTAAATGGGTGAAGGTGGGCCCCAAAGGCTGTACCCCCTTTAAGCTCAAAGGTAAACATGACTTCACCATTTTGACAAGAATGCAGACAATAACAGTATGAGTTTCAAAAATAATATTTGCACTTTGAAACCTGTTCAAAAGTCCCCCTAAAAGGCTGCTGTTGTGTAAATAAATGGTTGGTACATATAAAAATAAGTAAAATTTTGAATAAAAGTCCCATAGTTCGCAAAAATGTTTTTTGTTTTTTTTTTACACTCGCTTGAGGTGGTTTTGTGCTTGGCAAAAAGGGTTACTGCAAATAATAGGAGATAGAAATACATTATCTTGAAAAAAAACGGATTAAACTTGAACATTACAGCCAGGTGACCAATCAGCGGCCTCCATTAAGCTGGCCTTGTTTACTGTTGGTTACTGGGTTACCAATACTACAGTCAGCTGCTCCAACATTCATTCATTCATTTTCATTTAGGCTTAGTCCCTTTATTAATCTGGGGTCGCCACAGTGGAATGAAGCGCCATCTTATCCGGCACATGTTTTATGCAGCGGATGCCCTTCCAGCTGCAACCCATCTCTGGGAAACATCAAGCAATTTAGCTTACCCAATTCACCTATAGCGCATGTCTTTGGACTTGTGGGGAAAACCGGAGCACCCGGAGGAAACCCACGCCAACACGGGGAGAACATCCAAACTCCACACAGAAATGCCAACTGACTCAGCCGAGGCTCGAACCAGCGACCTTCTTGCTGTGAGGCGAATGTGCTATCCACTGCGCCACCGTGAGGCCGCTGTTCCAACAAATACGTTTTTTTTGTGAACTTTGATTGCTGAAAAATTTGATTTAAGTTATGATGGAAACCCGGAATTTTTAACAACATTCTTCTAAATATCTTCTTTTGTGCTCAGCGGATGAATGCATGTAAACTTTCATTTTTGGGACCCTTTCATGCTGACTTAAACATTTATTTAAATTCACTTTTTTTTTTTTTTTAACTTAAAATTACATTAGCCTAAGAATTGTGGATAGTGATTGTAAAATATATATTTGATATAGAGAATATACATTTTCTCTTAGACAAACTATGGATAGATTTAATAAGAATTGGTTGAAATGGTCATTGCATACAGTTTAAGTCAGAATTATTCGCCCTCCTGTAAATTACTTTTTTTCCAAATATTTCCCAAATGATGTTTAACAGAGCAAGGAATTTTTCACAGTATTTCCTATAATATTTTTTCTTATGGAGAAAGTCTTATTTGTTTTATTTCGGCTAGAATAAAAGCAGTTTTTAAATTTTTAATTATTAATAACTAATTTTGTTAGCCCCTTAAGCAATAATTTTTCTGATTGTCTAAATAACAAACCTCTGTTTTACAATGATTTGTCTAATTACCCTATAATTAACCTAATTAGGCTAGTTAAGCCTTTAAATGTCACTTTAAGCTGAATACTAGTATCTTGAAAAATATCTAGTGAAATATTATGTGCTGTCATCATGGCAAAGATAAAAGAAATCAGTTATTAGAAATGAGTTATTAAAACTATTATGTTTAAAAATGTGTTGAAAACATCTATACGTGGAAGGGCTAACAATTCTGACTTCAACTGTACATTAAAAAGGATAGTGTATAAGACTATGCAGCGCCATTGATGCGATCCATGACCTGTGAAGAGATGATCCTAAGGTATCCTGGACCAGGCCGTATCCCGAGCTGATGCTGTGGTGGTCATGGAGGAATGGAGTGCATGAGACTGATTCCTGAAAGACCACAGTGACAAACGAGTCCACGCATTGATCTTGTGGGCCAGCCTGACCTTCCGCCAGTGCCCTACCCACACCTGCAGCTTCTCCACTGCTTTTCAGTCTGAAAACTTTCAGCAGTGAAATTTAAACCTCACTGAACAGAACTGATCGGAACTGAACTTCAACTCTGAAATCTGGACTTTACTAGAACTATGTTAAACTGCTTTGAGACAATCTACATTGTAAAAAGCGCTATATAAATAAACTTGAATTGAATAAGTAACTACGTAGTGCATAAGCAACTATAATCAATGCCCTTGTAATCAGGATTTGTGTGAAAAGGAATAAAAGATACTGCCACTAGTGTTCATTTAAGCAGTGAATTGTATGCACAGGCACAATAGTTTGTAACACACACAAGATGTCTCTTTAGCACATAAAAAAATGCCGAGCTCCAGCTCCTACAGCAAAATAATTCATCATGTTTTTAGATGAGTCACTGCAAAGTTCAATTTAAACTCTGCTGTGTGCCCATTTCCACCCGTTGCACTGCCTCCTACAGAACTAACAATAGACGCAAGCCATCTGTGCGGCTCCTGACATGAGCGTACACAAGATCAGATAGTTTGCGCAGTCTTTTGGTGACAAAGTGCATCATAGACAGCGACAGTAAATCTCCATGGTACCACATGAATTCTGTAAGGATCTAACCAACGGGTTGTACCATGTTTTTTGATGGTATCAGTAATACCGGATCTCCATTCTCTTCTGCTTAATGAAGAGATGCAGCTGAAGTCAAAATTTTTAACCCTCCAGTGAATTTTTTGTTTCTTTTAAAATATTTCCCAAATTACATTTAACAGAGCAAGGAATTTTTCACAGTATTTCCTATAATATTTTTTCTTCTGGAGAAAATTTTATTTGTTTTATTTCGGCTAGAATAAAAGCAGTTTTTAATTTAAGCAATTAAATTTTTTTCAAAAGCATTTTAAGGTCAATATTATTAGCCCTCTTAAGCAATATTGTCTACAGATTAACCACTGTTATACAATGACTTGCCTAATTACCCTACCTTGCCTAATTAACCTAGTTAAGCCTTTAAATGTCATTTTAAGCTGAATACTAGTATCTTGAATAATATCTAGTAAGATATTATATACTGTCATCATGGCAAAGATAAAAGAATTTAGGTATCAAAATAACGAAGGAGTGGTTTCACAACAACTCTGTGACTGTTCTTGAATGGCCCAGCCAGAGCGCTGACTTAAACCCAATTGAGCATCTCTGAAGAGACCTAAAAATGCCTGTCCACAAACGTTTACCATCCAACCTGACAGAACTGGAGAGGATCTGCAAGGAGGAATGGCAGAGGATCCCCAAAAAGACTTGTATTGTATTGGATCAAAAGAATTGTATTGTATTGGATCAAAAGGGTGCTTCTACTAAATACTGAGCAAAGGGGCTGAATACTTTGGACCATGAGATATTTCTTTTTTTTAATAAATTTGCAAAAATGTCAACAATTCTGTGTTTTTCTGTCAATATGGGGTGCTGTGTGTACATTAATGAGGAACAAAAATGAACTTAAATGATTTTAGCAAATGGCTGCAATATAACAAAGAGTGAAAGATTTTAGGGGGTCTGAATAATTTCCGTACTCACTGTACACACAATTTGCTCTCCCTCAAGTGCTTCCATGAGTTTCTTTATACTGTTGAACACATAAGATTATATACTGAAGAAAGTCGGAAAAACTAATACTATGGATACTATCTTCAGTGGCGCTTCTTTTGTGTTCAACAGAAGAAAGAAACTCAGGAACAAGTGAAGGGTGAGAGTAAATGATTTTCAGTTTTGCATGAACTATCCCTGTAATGAAGTTCTATTCAGAGTAATGACTAACAGTGGTGCACTGCTGATTTTAATATGTCTCTGTGTGTGTTTCTACTCTCGAATGCATGAATGGTAATTACCTTATCAGGGAAAGGCTGCTGTAACTGGCCGACCTCCAGCGGAGTGATGAGGGGGATGTTATCAAAACCGTCCTCCACCGATGCCTCTCTCTCCACCTTTTCCGCCAGGTTACTGCCTAGTTTCACCATTTCTGAAAAAACAAACAAACAAAAAACATATACAGTTGAAGTCAAAATTATTCGCCCTTCTGTGAATTTTTTTTTCCAAATATTTCCCAAATTATGCTTAACAAAGCAAGGAATTTTTCACAGTATTTCCTATAATATTTTTTCTTCTGGAGAAAGTCTTATTCGTTTTATTTCGGCTAGAATGAAAGCAGTTTTTAATTGCTTAAAACCATTTTATGGTCCATATTATTAGCCCCCTTAAGGCTAATGAGGCATCATTGTGAAAAAAAAACATTACTCAGCTTTTATTTACACTTGAACAAAAACTTTAAGTCAGAATTTGCCGGGAGTATGATTAATTTCGGGCTTGTCTGTATACATTTATGCATACAGGGTCACCTAAATCACACACATGTGCATACACACACGTTAAGGGAAGTGTATATAAAATGAGTATATCTATATACACAGATTTTTGCATATTAGAACCTATTCAAGCGAAAACCTATGATTTGATAAATTAAATTCTCTGGATTTTTGACATTTAGAGGTGAACAACACACTGTGGATAAAGAAATGAAACCAAACACACATTGGAAAATATTGGAAAAAAATCTGACATTGCAATATTTAATTTTTTGTAATATATATTGCGATTTCACTTGAATATCTCTATTTGGAAAGAACTTATAATTTTAGATTGACCGGTATGGTTTTGTAGGAGAGTGCATCTGCATAAACTGTAATAATCTACATGCATGGATAAATGCAGTAAAGAAAAAATATTAATGAAATGAATAGTGTTTTATTGTTTGCCGAGGTGTCTAACAGTATTCAGATATACAGTAATTGAATAATCAAATGTAAATGAATACTGCATAGTCTTCGTTTTATAAATAAATCAATAAAATTAATAGCTATTAAAGTTACAAATGGTACAATTTCTTAGGCCTGAATGCTTTTAAAATCCCCATACAGTCAAAGGCCTCAAAAACCCATGCAATTGATACATTATTATCCCTACATATCCTGCAATGTGACTACTGCAAAACAAAATTACATTAGTTGACCTGGTATTCATATGTAATTATTAATCTCATTGCATTATTTCTTCCTACCATAGCATCTAGCAATATCTGTATACTATTGCTGTATCTGTTGCTGCTTGTTGTTTTGCATTTAGCACTAATAGTTAGTCAGTAAATCTCTCTCCATTAAGTCTGTCTCTGATGGGTCTCTGTGATGTTGTTGTTCAGTTCCTGCGATTCTCTCTCCATATCATTATGACTCACACACACACGCACGCACAGGCGCACACACACACACACACGTACACGCACACACCTTACTCATTAGTTGACTGAGGAAAACATCTGATAGGTTAACGCTCTCATTATCCTCCTCCAACCTAATAGGCTATTAAAGAGCTCTCTCTCTCTCTCTACAGAATACAAAGCACATAAACACAACAATTACGAGTGACAGACGGAAATGTCGGCCCATTTTAAGCCCTTTTGAGACTTCCCTCATCCGCCAATATTATAAGTTTTGATCAATATACACCCTACATACTATTTCCATTGTTTTTGCATAAATCAGATGTTTCTGAGTAAAAATTGCATTACAATATTTAATATTTAGATCAGTTTTAATTAGTGGATTTTAAAGAAGAGCTTAAGCAGGTCAAAACTAATTTTTAGACATGAAGGAGCAGTCTGAGATATTATATATATATATATATATATGACCAGTTGTGATTTAATTGATTTGATGTGATATTTAGAAGCTGACAGTATTACAGCAAATATACTGTTTAGAGTTGGATAAATATGAACAATTTTATGGATTTTTTTAATGCTTTTATTTATCCAAGTGGTTGGATTAGCCCATATATTTTAGCCCAGGATTTTTTTTTTTGTGTACGATATTTGCATGTTTCATTATTACATAATACAACTCACTTATGCTAAACCGTACTTATTAAAAAACAAAATAATAAGGGAATAGTTTTATAAATATTTTTAATTAATATGTTCTTGCTTAGAAAATGATAAAACCTTGTGACTTAAAGTATAAATAATTAAAATGACAATTAATTAGTGGACCACTCTGAAATTTTACGTTTTTTGGGGGGGATTTACAATTTATAGTTGTGTCTGAGTAAAACATATTTTTTGTTTTGTTATGCAAATTACCGATTATATTTGTATTCAATCTAAAATATAAAATTCAATCTATAATATCTAGAGCATATTACCAAGAAAGATGACATGTTTTCAAACGCCATATTATTATTTTTGTTTTTTAGAAAACAACACTTTCAGGAGAACTAAGGCAATATTTGGTTGAGTTAACCCTGTTTTTAAAACACATTTGTCATCTTATAAAAAATAACAATAAATAAATAAATACATTTTTAAGAGGTCTTTATTTTTTCCCATAGCTGTATTCATAATGGACATACACATAATATGCAGATATATGTGTTACTTATTTCCATTATCGTTAAAAGCACCAATCGATGTTACTACGCTTGAAAGAAACAATAAATAAACAATAAATAAATAAATAAATAAATGACAAAAAATAAATACATTTTCAAGAGGTCTTTATTTTATCCAATAGCTATGTTCAAACTAGCTACTTACTTAAAATGAGTTGAAACATCGCAATTCTTGATTTTTTTGAAGCAACTTAATTGTTTTATGTTCAATCCACTTAAATTTGCAAAAACGATGAAGTTATAAAGGAATATTGTGAAACCCTCCATTTTACACAATGTACTGGACATAATATACAAATATAAGGCTTACTTGTTTCTTGTTAAAAGCACCAAATGACGTTATTTAGACAAAGAACTACAACTGAAAGGAACTGACAATCATTTGATGTGAAAGCCACAGCAGGCCACAGTCAGGCGGATTCTGCTGGTTTTATCAAGGTTATGGAGAGCCAATTCAGTACATCAGGATGTGTGGAGAATCACAGATGATCCGCCTGCAGTGCCTCTCAACCCGCCTTCGACCACAGAGACACGATACAGCCATATTTAAACCTCTAACAACCACATAATCGATTATCAAAGGACAAACGTAATCACAAAACGCGATTAGCATTTCAAAACGCGGCATTAAATACTGCGCCAATAGCTAATAATGAAGCATCATTACGCAGCAGCTGAAGCATTACCTGTAAAAATAATGATGGACGCTTCTCTCTCGTACTGTTTGATGAAATAAAGGTAATTTCGATAAAGAAAACAGAATTTAAATGAATAAATGCTTCATCTAGTCTTTGCCGTTGCCCGGAGGCTTGTTTGGAAATGAGGGAGACGGCTAACTGAAGCTAGCTAACGTTTTTAGTCGGAAATGAATGTAAAAGAGATACTCACTGCTTTTCCTGCGGTCGTCTTGCTGATGCTGATGATGAAGAGAGCTGGTGTTATTATGGCGGTGTGTGTGTGTGTGTGTGTGTGTGTGTGTTCTCGTCGCTTCAGTATGATGTCAGCTGTATCTCAGAGGATAACTGGCTGATCAATGTGACAAATCCCATTTTACACACATTTGCTACGTCTTTGAGCATCTGTGATGATGATGATGATGATGATGATGATTTGTGTGAAGGAAACGGCAGAATTAAACATTCATTCATTAATTCATTTTCTTTTTCGGCTTAGTCCCTTTATTAATCTGGGGTCTGGGGTAATGAACCGCCAATTTATCCAAAATTCATTAAAACAAAACTATTTGTTTTACAAAGCATGGCCTTACGAAGGATGACCTTCCAGCTACAACCCATCACTGGGAAACATCCATACACACTCATACACTATACGGACAATTTAGCTTACCCAATTCACCTATACCGCATGTCTTTGGATTGTGGTGGAAACCCACGCGATCAGGGGGAGAACATGCAAACTCCACACAGAAATGCCAACTGACCCAGCCGAGGCTCGAACCAGCGACCTTCTTGCTGTGAGGCGATTGTGCTACCCACTGCGCCACCGTGATGCCCCCAGAAATAAACAACTGTTAAAAATAAAAGTTCTTGTAATAGCCTATGTGCCTCCACCGAGACATTCAACCTCCATTTAATTACACGCAAAATGTTCATTACAGTGGAAAAGGATCGTATCATGTTAATAAGTTTTTCTTCACACTATACAGTTTTGTGAAGTAGCCTACTTTGACTAAAAGGCTCTTTGGGGATTTTTGTGGAATCCCTGAACCCCCTTCAAGGGACAGTTCAACCAAAATGAAATGTCTGTTATCATTTAGCCTACTCATCCTCCACTTGTTTCAAACCTATCTGAGATTCTTTCCTCTCAACACAAATGACTAGCCTATATTTTGAAGAATGTTTGAAACCAGCTACTATCGACTTCCATATGTTTTTCAGCCAGCTACTGGTTTCTTACAGTATTCTTCAATGTCTTACTTTTTTTTTGTTCGACAGAAAGTTTAAGAGTGCCTGTAAATGAAAGTATTTCATGCAACAATTACAATGTTTCACTACAATTTCCCCCTTTTCCTTATTCCTTATGTGTGCTCTCTCATAATTATTTTCCTTTTAAATACTAAACTATATAAAATTGTGTATGATTTCATTTTTGAACAATTTTTATTAGGAAATAGATAGTAAATTCAGACTGAAATAAACATGAAAATTTAAAAGAAGTGTTATTTATTGAATTTGGTCAATTAATTATGGATAAACAAATGGGGCTAGTTGCCGGGTTAGCATGGGGTCAAAAGCTATACATAAATAAATACACAAATGCACTTTTTGGCACTGAATATATTGTAAGGATTGATTCTGAAACAAGATTAAATATTACAGACTTAATGCACAACTAACTATTAGCATTTTCTGATTTTTAAAATAGCTTTTATGACATTTGTTGGACAAATAAATACTTTAGGGTTGAATTTCTAGAAAATTGTTTTGCTCTGGGTAACGAAGAGAATAAACTATTAATTAAATCCGTAAGAATATATGCTTTGAGTTCTTATTGTGCATATAATCATGTTTCCATATACAGTTTTGGATCTTTCAGATGCTGCAACGTTTAATCTGGGTTGAGAGTGATCCGAATCGCCTCTCTCTGAACATTTCATCATCTTTCTGCAGGACTCATGCTGTGGATTCGCCCTTGTAATGAATTTATCATGCCTGCTCTCACATCTAGACCTTCATGCCAGCCAACTCTTTTTCTCACCTTCAGTTAATGGAAACTACCATCAGAAGAGGAGTCAGTGTGAGTCTTCAGATTTACACATCATGCATACCAACATCAAATGTAAACACAGCCTCATTGCAGGACAGAGAGTTGTGTGTACAAATTAAAAAACGTAGTGCCTGTTTCATACTTTAATGCCAAATTAATACAATTTTTAGCTCTGAATATTCAATTTTGGACTTTATTTTAGCTAGGTTGGAAGTTTTGTTTAATCTAAATATAATGTCTGTATTCCTGTATCAAAAACAAACACGACCAAATCTTTTACAGACAAAAGCAATAAGCAACATTGCCACCTAGTGTTTTCTTCAGTAAATGGCTTCAATAATTTTAAATGGTTGCTTTCCGGATTTTCTTAATTTTCTAACAAAACTAATTATTATTTCATTCATTCTCTTTTCGGCTTAGTCCCTTTATTAATCGGGGGTCGCCACAGCGGAATGAACCGCCAACTTATCCAGCATATGTTTTACGCAGCGGATGCCCTTCCAGCTGCAACCCATCACTGGGAAACATCCACACACACTCATTCACACACATACACTACGGACAATTTAGCTTACCCAATTCACCTGTCATGTCTTTGGACTTGTGGGGGAAACCGGAGCACCCGGAGGAAATCCACGCCACCACGGGGAGAACATGCAAACTCCACACAGAAATGCCAACTGACCCAGCCGAGGTTCGAACCAGCAACCTTCTTGTTGTGAGGCGATCGTGCTACCCACTGCGCCACCGTGAGGCCCCAAAACTAATTAATTTCAGTTATTTAAAATAGATTATAGAAAATAATTCATGTTAAACAAACCTTGATCACAATTAAAAACGAAGAAACAAACAAATATAGTGCAAACTGATATTATAAAAGTTAAATCATGAATTTAGCATATTAAATGCATATTAAATGCAAGTAAAATGTTTCTGCTTTAATGTTACGAAAAACATCAAAATACGGGTGACATATTTATATAAAAGCACTATATTTATGTAAAAAGTAAATATCATAACTGTTTTGACCTGTAATTATATGCACTTCTATAAATATGAAAGAATAATAGCCTAATATAAAGTAATCACACTAAATTTTATTGTTATGTTATGATTTATTATATTATATATATTTTCTTTTCGTCTTTTTCGCCTTTATTAATCAGGGGTCGCCACAGCGGAATGAACCGACAACTTATCCAGCATATGTTTTACACAGCGGATGCCCTTCCAGCCGCAACCCAGCACTGGGAAACACCTATACATACACTACAGCCAATTTAGCTTATTCAATTCACCTATAGCGCATGTCTTTATACTGTTGGGGAAACTGGAGCACCTGGAGGAAACCCACGCCAACACAGGGAGAACATGCAAACTCCACACAATAATGCCAACTGACCCACCCGGAGCTCGAACCAGCGACCTTCTTGCTGTGAGGCGACAGTGCTACCCACTGCACCACCGTGCCACCCATTATATTACATTATATTATTTTATTAAAAACTCCTTGCTAACAAATGGATGAAACCTAGTGATTTGAGGCAAGGGAGAAGAAACAAAAACATTTAAAATGACAATAAATTTTAAATAAGTTAGGGGGGACAGGGGGACGGAGGGGGGTTAGGGGTAATTTATCAGTATTGTATTGTTACATTGAAAGACATTTTATTTTGTCTGTAAATCATGGCAAAAACGTAGGCCTATGATAATCATATAATTATCTTTCTCAGAAGAAACTTAACTTAAATGAAACATATATATTAAATAATAAATAGTTGACTCAGAAAGGTTTAGATGTACTTGATTTTAGGTGTAGAATTCGTGGATGCTGAGTTACTGTAATTTTAGACAGAAGTCAAAGGTCAGCTGACCATATTTGTCTTTAAACAAATTGTTTCATTTTCACCAAACCTAGTCTGTACTGTACAAAAAATCTATTTGATAAATCTAGGTGTAAACTGTACGTCGGTCGCTAGATGGCAGTATGGTTATTATTTAAATTTAAAATAATTTTTTAAAGCTTTCGAATGTGAGTAATAATAACAAGTGCGAACTTCCATAGTAAAACAGCCTTTATTATAACTTACACAAAGTCCGATTGTACACAAAGTGAACAAGTCACGTGCTGATCAAACGGCTCATTCCCGATTTACCACGGAAGTTGAGGATAATCCCAGGACAGCCCTGAATAACAGTCTTATTTCCAGTAACTGGGGCTTTTAAATTTAGTCATGCCCTTAATCTTCCTGTTTTAATTCCACAAAAGAAAAATCTACATCGGGAAATGCTAGTTTTAAATGCCAGAGGAGTGATCTTTTTTTAAGCTAAGCTAAATTTAGCATATTCACTGTACATAGGGCTGAAAAATAAGTGTGCAGTTATGAAAAAGTGCAGATCAGATGTACCTGAACATAGTCCAAAAAAATCGTGTAACATCCTAATGTTGTTTTCAACACCATCGACAGCTGGAAAATTAAAATGTCTCTTAGGAGCTGTTTCATCAAACAATGTCCAGTCCAAACATACTTCTGCTCATTTCCATGGAAGAGACTCGGTGACCATCTGCTGGATATCGACTCAAACAGAAAAGTGTTTATGATGTCTCTGGAGTAGATTAATTTCTTAAGGCAGTTTTATTTATTCATTATCTCTTAATATAAATATTTAATTACTGTTTATGGCAGACAGTGGCAGAAAATACCCTCATTCCTGTCTAACTCCAGCAAAGCATATAATCTGAGGCGTTATTCAGTCTTATCTCTGCTGATGGTAAAGCCAGGGAGGACGAGAGCAATGATGTGAAATGAAGTGTGTAGGTTGCTCACAGTTGTTTCCGATCATTCGTGACTCCCAATTACTGAAAAATCTAATAGTCATCTGACGGAGCTCATATCTGCCCTCATTTGCTCTGAATGTAAAGGTCAGATGCGGAAAGCCCTGAGTAATGATGGCCTGTGGAAAGATGAATTGTCTTTCTCATCAATGGTTTTCAGGTCATTGACGTTCAGAAATGTGAAGAACACCAGAGATGTTTTCCCTAAAGAAAATATTTCATAATTGAGTATGTAATATCATCTGTCTATCACCCTTGTAACCACATGACACAGACTGAGTATCTGCCACCTAGTATACCCATATAGCTACCATATAGCAACCAGCTAGCATCTACTAGCAAACGGGCCAGAACACACAAGCAGCAATATAATAGCTGCCAAAAAACCACACAAAGTGTCCTACCAACTGCCCTGAAACCATCTAGCAAGCACCTTGATGACCCTAGAAGCTTCATAACAGCCCAAAACCCCCTAAACCCAAAACTCCCACAACCAACTAGAACACCTTAGCATTATAACTACCTAGCAAAAACTATACCCTTTCAAGTGACTTGCAACCATCTAGCAAGCACCCTGATTACCATAGCAACTGCATAACAACTCAGAACACCCTAGCAACAACCTACCTGGAACACACTTAAAACAACACCACAACGGCCTAGCAACAACTCAGATTTCCCTAGCACGTGACAACCTCTACAGTGAATGAACTTTTCACTCATGTTCATTAAATAAACCTGTTGAAACAACCCAAAAAACACCCAGCTGTAGACATGTGAACATATCAGTTGCACCAGCAGCCATGTTCGTCTGTGATTAATGTTGTTTAGAAACACAAAGACCAAGTTCATCTCATCTGCCTATCAAAAGCCTGCGCACGACTCTTACAAACATACAATTATAGCAGCGGCTGTTTTATGTCTAATGATGTCTCAGAAAGGAAATCTCTTTCTTCGCAGTTGGAGTCTGCACTGTGGCGATAGGAGTAAAATCAGAAGTATCCCTCCTTTGGTTAAAGCCTGAGCAAAACCGTTTGCTATCTCTGTTCCTACAAAGCGGCAGATGGAGATCAAAGCCTGTGGTCTGATGTGTTAGTATGTTTGCTGGCTGCTTCATGGAATATTTATATTCGACATTGTCGACGCATTCGCCGCTCTACTGATTTGTCCATTTGAATGTTTCAGATTTATACAATTCCACATGCTGGAGATGAAAGAGTATGCTCTGCTTACAACCCCTTCATCCTTTTCTCCTCCCAGCAGGCTAGTCCTTTGTTTCTTTCTAGCCTTCTTAAAATCAGCAATCATGTTTTACATGCATGCACATTTAAAAAAAAATTAAGTCTGCATGAAATCAAAATAGCGACAGTGGCTCAGTGGTTAGCACTTTCGCCTCACAGCAAGAAGGTCACTGGTTCGAATCCCGGCTGGGTCGGTTGGCATTTCTGTGGGGAGTTTGCATGTTCTCCCCGTTTTGGTGTGGGTTTCCTCCGGGTGCTCCGGTTTCCCCCACAGTCCTAAGACATGTGCTATAAGTGAATTGAATTAACTAAATTGGCTGTAGTGTATGTGTGTGAATGAGTGTGTATGGATGTTTCCCAGTACTGGGTTGCTTTTAAATTTTAAATAATTATATAATGTTCATTCATTCATTTTCATTTCGGCTTAGTCCCTTTATTAATCAGGGGTCGCCACAGCGGAAAGAACCGGCAACTTATTCAGCATATGTTTTACGCAGCGGATGCCCTTCCAGCTGCAACCCATCTCTGGGAAACATCCATACACACCCATTCACATTCATACACTACGGACAATTTAGCTTACCCAATTCACCTGTATCGCATGTCTTTGGACTTGTGGGGGAAACCGGAGCACCCGGAGGAAACCCACGCCAACACGGGGAGAACATGCAAACTCCACACAGAAACGCCAACTGACCCAGCCGAGGCTCGAACCAGCGACCTTCTTGCTGTGAGGGGAACGTGCTATCCACTGCGCCACCATGAGGCCTCATTATATAATGGTTATTTATTATTTTATACAAACAATCAGTGTTGGGTGTAATTAGTTACGAAGTCAATGTAAATACATTACGTTTCCCCAGAAAAAGTAAAGTAAGGGATTACCTTTCATATTCAGGTAATTTAATTACAGTTACTCATGCAGGCTCATTCTGTAAACGTAGCCCTATATAAATTTCTGGAGAGCACCAAATACGTCCCAGGAGGTACGTTTTTTTGCAGTTTTTGTTTTTGCGAATCCATCAGAAGCTGCTGTGTACGCTTTTTCAGATCTCAGATTTCTCTCGCGAGTGCCATTTGCGCCTGCTCTTCTCGTGTAAATCCACCAGAGGCCATTGTCGATTGACTGACCTCTCTTCTCTGCATCTCAAGTCCGCAGACTTACATTGCAAGCCACTGGACAAACTGGTAACAGCAGGAAAGCCGTCCATACAGTGGTAAGCGTTCAGCTGCTATCATGCAAAGGAACGGCATCATACCGGCCCCTGGAGTTCGTTTTAAAAATGAAATGCAGCCATACGTACTTCTGGCTACATAATTCGCGATCTCCAGAAATGTATATAGGGCTACATTTTCAGAATGAGCCTATGTTGGTTACTTATAATGTATTTGTTTAAATACGGTTCATAACTTCAACAGTTCTGGATCAATCAATTAAGAGAAGCAGAGTAATTAAATTATCAAGTAGATTGAACATGCTTGTGAAACGATGAACAGAAAGTCAGAAATTCATATCAATATATGGTATGTATGAAACATTCTGTCATCGCTTTCACATGTTTTGTGTTTTGATACATATAATGTTTATGACTCTTTAAGTGTTACATTTTTTAATAAAGCAAAATGTCCTGTTTGGCTCAGATTTAAAGAATTAAAAGAGTTTATTTCTATTGTCCATGCGGCATTGAGATTTATATGTAGTGCATTTATGCATTGAATTTTAGGTTGTGTTGAGTCAAGTAATTCATTCATTCATTTTCATTTCGGCTTAGTCCCTTTATTAATCTGGGGTCACCACAGCAGAATGAATCGCCAACTTATCCAGCATATGTTTTATGCAGCAGATGCCCTTCCAGCTGCAACCTGTCACTGGGAAACATCCACACACACCCATACACTACGGACAATTTAGCCTACCCAATTCACCTATACCACATGTCTTTGGACTTGTGGGGGAAACCGGAGCACCCGGAGGAAACCCACGCCAACACGGGGAGAACATGCAAACTCCACACAGAAATGCCAACTGACCCAGGCGAGGCTCGAACCCAGCCTCACCTTCTTGCTGTGAGGCGAACGTGTTACCCACTGCGCCACCATGAGGCGAGTCAAGTAATTAAATATCTTATTAAGTAACTTTTACTTTTGAGTTACTTTTTTTTCAGACACATGAATTAAAAATGTAATTTAAATACTATTTGAATGATGTAATTAGTAATTAATTACTTTTTTGAAGTGACTTACCCATCACTGTGTAATAAAAAATATATAACCGTTACTTGAATAAATGCTAACAAACAAATAATTTGATTATTCTAAATTGATTATTCAGTTGGCGGTTCATTCCGCTGTGGCGACCTCTGATAAATATGAAGGAAAATAAATAAATAAATGATGAATGTCTTATTCATAATCAGTTCCACGTCATATAAGAGGAAAACACACTCATCTAGAAGAAATGACACACATTTCAATCTTACATAACCGTCGTCAATGAATCAAGCATTTGTTACTAGCCTTAAAATGATCTTGAGGAATGTGATTGTGAGACACGTAAGAAGCAGGTCCACAGCTGTCCATAGTAATTCGGGCTCACATATGAACGTCACATCCTTTCCATTCATAAAAAAAATCAGCCCACAGGCTCTTACAGACACTGTAGGTATCTGGAAATGTCTCCTGTGGATTGAATAGTTGAACAGCTGCCTGTTCAACCAGAGAGGCCTAACAGTGATAGTGAAGTTTCCACATGATAATGTGTGACGCTTTCTCTAAAGGGAAACAAAAAAAACCTAATAGCAATTACCATACTTCCACAGCTGATTGATCGCATTAGGAAGGTTATTACAAGCTTTCTAAAATGTTATGTTTAAATGAAGAAATTACACTTTATTTTATTATGCACATTTCTAACACTAAAACCTGAACACTGCAAGATTCATTATTTGAGATATGAAGCAAAGGTTTTTTACAGAGGGCATTTTGGATATGATGGATATTTTCACAAAATACTGCTAAAACATTAAATTTAACAATTTGTTTGTAGAATTATATAATTATTGTAAATTTGTAGAATTTATTGCATGAATATATATATATATATTCATGCAAATTATGTACTGTATGAGAAAAATCCCTCAGTAAATCTTAGACTTTTTGAGGTAAGGCCTTTTTAATATATTGTAATTAAAATCTACAGAGCTAAATAGTAAAAAAGGAAGACAAAAGTAACATTTAAAAGTGATCTTTGTATATTTTCTTCCCATTAGGCTGAAAAAAGCCACCCCAAAATCGACAGGTGCATGAAAAAAGAGCTTTTGCATGTAATGTCTTACCTTCAAGGGATAGTGCAGTCAAAAATGAAAATTATCTTATCATTTACTCCCCCTCACATGTGGTTTTAAAACTTTATGAGTTGCTTTCTTCTGTTCACAAAAGAAGATATTTGTAAACATGCTGGTTGCTAGCACCCATTGACTTACATAGTAAAAAAACGAAATGACTATGGAAGTCAATGGGTGCCAGCTACCAGCATTTTTCCAAATATCTTCTTTTGTTTTCAACAGAAAAATTAAACTTAAATAGGTTTTAAACAAGTGAAGGATAAGTAAATGATGGCTGAACTCTCATTTTCGGGTGAAATAAATTAAATATGATATCTATATGCAATAATGTTGGACTGTCAAGCTATAAGCTCTACCAGATGTTCACCAGAGAATTCTTTATTATATATATTTTAGCGGGAAGTATTAGTGTTCAGACTCTTGAGACCAGTGAGTTTCCATAGAAATCCACACTCAAAATCCTCTTTACGGTCCCAGAAACAGTGGCGCTCTTTAAGTCTTATCATGTGGAGTAGCGTCAGCATTGTGGGTGATGTCAGCATCATCTTGCATTAATCATTTTGCCAGATGCGTCTTCCTGTTTTGGGTATTTCTCCATACATGCGATGGCCTTATCAAGAATTTTGAGTGACTTCCTGAAATTCCTAAATGTATTCAAATTGAGAGATAAGAGTTTAATTCGGTTTTATCACTAGTTTTTGGTTGTTATGACTGAGCAAAAGAAAATGCAGATTTTTGTGCATGTTAGAGCCTGAAAGCAAATCCCGACATGCACACAAAAAAACTCATTTATTTAAAAAAATTGAATGAGTTTGTTTCAATCCAACAGTTAAAAAGTTCACTGAACTTGATAGAAACAAGTTACGCAAACTCACAATTTGATTGAATTAGAGTAAACTTAAGTTATTGAGTAGAAGTAGACTTGTAGAACCCAGCATTTCCCCAGCAAATAAGTTATAAAATAAAGTGTTGAAGTTAGTAATGAAATTAGATATGGTCTAAAAAATGAACCAAAATTATTATAGTTTTTTTTTATCATGTACTCAAAATGCCTGCAATTCATGGTTAAATTAATTAACACAAAAATTATAAAGGGCCTCAGGGTGGCACAGTAGGGAGCACGATCGCCTCACAGCAAGAAGGTCACTGGTTTGAGCCTCGGCTGGATCAGTTGGCATTTCTGTGTGGAGTTTGCATGTTCTCACCTTGTTGGCGTGGGTTTCCTCCGGGTGCTCCGGTTTCCCCCACAGTCCAAAGACATGTGATATAGGTGAATTGGGTAAGCTAAATTGTCTGTAGTGTATGTGTGTGAATGAGTGTGTATGGATGTTTCCCAGTGATGGGTTGCAGCTGGAAGGGCATCCGCTGTGTAAAACATATGCTGGATAAGTTGGCGGTTCATTCCGCTGTGGCGACCCCTGATTAATAAAGGGACTAAGCCGAAAAGAAAAATAATGAATGAATGAAAAATAATAAAAAATGGTATTTTAAGAAACTAAAACAACACTGAAGATAAAACATTTATAAAGCAAACAAATACCAACCCAGGCTCATTCTAAAAACATACCGCTATATACATTTCTGGAGAGAGCCAAAAACGTGCCAGGAGCTACGTTTTTTTGCAGTTTTTGTATTCGCGAATCCACTAGAGGCCGCTGTGTACACTTTTTGAATTCAGATTTCTCTCACGAGTGCCATTCGTGCCTGCTCTTCTCTGGTAAATCCACCAGAGGCCGCTGTCGACTGACCGATCCCCCACCCCCTTCCCTAAACCCAACCGATAGTGTTTTTAAAAAAAAGCATGATTTTTACTACGTTTTCAGATTTGACCACATTTTCACCCTGTTATTTACTTGTTTATTTTATTTTTATTTATTGTTTTTGTCTTACCTGCTTTCTGGAACTATTTTTCGCCGGCCTCGAACCCCTTCGTCACGGTCAACTCCACTCTGCGTCTGAAGTCCACCAACATAGATGGCGAGCCACTGGACAAACTGGTAAAAGCGGAAAAGCCATCCACATGGAGGTAAGCGGTCAGCTGGTTAGTGAGAAAAGGAACGGCGTTATACTGCCCCATTAGCGTTCGTTTTTAAAAACGAAATGCAGCCATATGTACTTCTGGCTACATAATTCGTGATCTCCAGAAATGTATATTGGAGTATGTTTTCAGAATTTTCCCTATTCTACTATTCTTAAATACCACAAGCAATTAATATATACTGTATGTTGCTATTTTATTATATCACTAATTGCTGCACATACAGCAATCAAGGTTACTAAATGTTTTCTGTGAATCAGAGCGATGAGAAATCTTGTAATTATCAGCCGGCTGATCTGCAATACCTGTTGTGAAAGCCTGGAGGAAAACGACTGCGTTGATACAACAGTCATGAGTCTTTCAATCAGCCATGACAAGGGATCTGTGGTCTGCGCTGTGGGAATATGTCTGGATGATAAAAGAGAGATGGCACACATTCAGAAGATGCTTTCGCAATAATCTTCCATTCCAATTACATCTGACTTGTTTAAACTGGAATTAATCCGTTCGTCCTGAGAAATTCAGTCAACTTTAAGTCAAGCAAAAAAACAAAACAAAGAAGAAGAAGAGGAAAACAAACATCTAAAATACTGTTTCCAAAAAATGAAGATGAAAGATTCAGCAAATATTGCACAACACAATGAGATGAATAGAAAGTAAAGTCCATAAAGTGAGAAATGCAAATCAGCTGTGCGAATATATACGAGAAACAAATAAGTGAATATCAAATACATTCATTCATTCATTTTCTTTTCAGCTTAGTCCCTTTATTAATCTGGGGTCGCCACAGCGGAATGAACCGCCAACTTATCCAGCATATGTTTTACGCAGCGGATGCCCTTCCAGCTGCAACCCATCTCTGGGAAACATCCATACACACCCATTCACACTCATACACTACGGACAATTTAGCTTACCCAATTCACCTATAGCGCATGTCTTTGGACTTGTGGGGGAAACCGGAGCACCCGGAGGAAACCCACGCCAACACGGGGAGAACAAGCAAACTCCACACAGAAACGCCAACTGACCCAGCCGAGGCTCGAACCAGCGACCTTCTTGCTGTGAGGCGAACGTGCTATCCACTGCGCCACCGTGAGGCCAATATCAAATACACTAGATCAGAAAAGTTCACCATAAAAATATCCATAAATTAAGAGTTTTTGAGGGTTTTCCCCAATTATTTATGCTTTTGGATTGAATTATGGGATCTTGATTTTCACTCCAACAATTTTTGTTGTTGAAAAGTGTGAAAAAGTTAATTTTACTGACATTTTTAATAGTTTGAAGTGATATATTGTCTGGGTTGGTGTTGCAAATTATGCAACCCAGGCTCATTCTGATTATGTACCACAATATACATTTCTGGAGAGCACCAAATACGTCCCAGGAGCTATGTTTTTTTTGCTGTTTTTGTTATTGCAAACCCACCAGAGGCCGCAAGTGCCATTCGTGCCAACTCTTCTTGCGTAAATCCACCACAGGCCACTGTTGACTGACTGACTGACCGATGGACTGACCCACCCTCCTCCTTCCCTAAACCCAACCAATATTTGTTTTCAAAAGCACCAATTGACCCGATTGATTCAAACTACACAAATGTCCATAAAAGTCACTTTGTGAAACTGCAAGGTAGAATTTTCAACATCAAAAGTCAACCGAGCAGAGATAAAGGTTCTATAATGCAATTAATAACCATAATTACATGACAAAAAACAAAAACAAATAAAAAACCCTGTGAATTGCAAAAAACATTCATTCATTCATTCATTTTCTTTTCGGCTTAGTCC
>CAIGQW010053480.1:348066-358764 GCA_903798125.1 Danio choprae
ATATATAATGCCATATTATTATCTAATAACCAAATATTTTATACATTATTAATAAATGAACAAAAATAAAAGAATCATTAGTTTTAGAGTATGCATGTCAAGATCACCAGCAATCTAGCCTGTGCAGATTGCTGGATGTGCCACTAATATGAACTACAACTCCCAGAAGACTTTGCACTCATCATTCCTGCCACAGCTGAAAATCATTTAGACATTGACACGCACGCACGCACGCACGCACGCACGCACGCACACACACACACACACACACACACAGCTGAAGCTCACCATTGACTCATTACTTGGACAAATTTATACACCTCACATTCACACACACTTTGCTGAGTCTTGTGTCTTGTTAAGCATTAATCCGGTCTCGTCTTTCTGTGTTTTGATCCTTGTCTTGGTTTCCCTTTATTGATTCTTTGTACTGACCATTCACCTGTTTTTGACTACGATCTTGGATTACCTTTATGCTCCTGTTTGCTACCTGTTTGACCGTTGCCTGCCTGACTACTCCTATTAATAAACTGCACGTGGATCCTCAACTCCATTCCTAGCATCCTTCCATTACAATGTAGCGTAATAAATAATAATGCAATAAAAAATAGTTAAAATAACCCTTTTATTAAAAATATCATTTTAAATGTACTAATTATATACATGTTTTATGCACCATTGAGTACTGATAGTTGTTTGTGTCATATGAAGCATATGACCATATTATATATATATATTATTTAATATATATTTTTTCTCTTGATTTTTGCTCTTTAAAAAAAATTAATAAATAAAAAATATATATCAGTAAATTAATTAAAGAAAATCAATCAGACTTGAAAAAAAATATATATATATAGGCTCATGAGAGCACTGTTATAAAGTATATTTCCTATAGTGATTCATCAGTATTTTCCCCATATGATGCTTGACGTATATCTTCTATACACTCTCCTGAATGTCTCTCCTGCTCAGACTCTGGCACATGCATCTGGTCCAACAAGCTGTTTGTTAGATCTGCAAATGTGTTAAAAAAACAGCCCAGTTGTTGCTGATGTTCCTGTCAGAACAAAGGAATGTGTAAATATAATATCCACATGTTTGCAGTATTCATGTGGAGCAGTTCAAAAAGCCTTTTTCATTTGCTGCACACATTGCCATTGCCAGCGGAGCGGCGGGACGGGTGTAAATAATGCTGGACTTCAACACACACACTCCATCCATCAGCGGACTGGATGTGAGCGAAGGCTGGACACCTCAGTGGCTTTAATGGTTAAACTGAGCTCTGATGTGGGGTCCTGGCAGTCACAGACTCACAGAACTCACGTCAGGAAGAGGCTTTGAGACTCGGGTCTGTCAAGCTCCAGGATTCTCATGAAAGAAAGCAGTTCAAGCGCAGTCAAACCACGGCTTTGAAAAAGTCTTTAGCTACACTGCAGGATACCAGCAAAACACTGCAAACTGAGTTATAGCCACTTGATTTTGGAATATACAATCCTTTAAATTATATCTTTTATACAAATGTAAAATATCTGTTAATTAACAGTTTCCATACTTTGCGATTCACAAGTGCTTTAAGTTTATTTACGGTTGTGAATTGCATTATGGGATGTTGATCTCTGCTCTGTCAGCTTTTAATGCTGAAAATGCAACTCTACAGTTTAACAAAGGGACTTTTATTGACATTTTAGTAGTTTGAAATAATATAATGTACTGTATAAGGAATTACACAGAGAAGTAAGTCTGTAAAATAACAGAAATTGTACTGGCAGTTTATTACAAGGTTTTTGTGGCGTAAAATACAACACCGACACAGACAATATATCACTTTAGTCTATTAAAAATGTTCATAAAAGCCACTTTTTCAAACTTTTCAAGGTTAAAAGTTGTTGTAAGAAAGATCAAGACCCCATAGAGCAATTCAAAGGCATAAATAAATGTGGAAAAATAAAAACATCAATCAACAAAACACAGAAAAATGCTAACTTACAGTAAGTGATGGAACCAAATTAAAGGGGTAGTTCACCTAAAAACGAGTCTTTACCCATTGTTTACTCACCCTCAGGTGGTTATTAAATTGTATGAGATGATGGGTTGAACGCTAAAGTAGATATTTTGAAGAATGCTGAAAAACTGTAACCATCGACTTCCATAGGAAAAAACAAGTGAAAGTCAACGGTTACATGATTTCAGCTTTATTCGAAATATCTTCTTTTGTGTTGAAAAATGTGAAAATAACTAATCCTTCTTTTTCAAATATTTCCCAAATAATGTTTAACAGAGCAAAGAACTTTTCACAGTATTTCTTATAATATTTTTTCTTCTGGAGAAAGTTTTATTTGTTTTATTTTGGCTAGAATAAAAGCAGTTTTTAATTTTTTAAAACCCATTTTAAGGTCAATATTATTAGCCCCCTTAAGAAATATATATTTTTGATTGTCTACAGAACAAAGCACTATAAACAATGACTTGCCTAATTACCCTAATTAACCTAGTTAAGCCTTTAAATGTCAGCTGAATACTAGCATCTTTAAAAATATCTAGTGAAATATTATGTACTGTCATCATGGCAAAGATAAAAGAAATCAGTTATTAGAAATGAGTTGTTAAAACTATTATGTTTATAAATGTGTTCTCTTCATTAAACAGAAATTGGAGGAAAAAATTATACAGGATGGCTAATAATTCTGACTTCAACTGTATTTAGCATGTAATGCTGCACTTTCGCCTAAAGGGGGCAGCAGAAGCATCTTCAAAATCCCCCATCATCAAAATGCGGCACAGATCCGCCCTCGCCCCCCTGCGCCCACTGTAAAGGATTGGCAGCTCTTCTGAACTGAATCCATTAACCTTTTAATCTGGACCTCTCTGAAAAAACACAGGTGACCCACCTCTTGCCGGCACCACAAAAAGAAGTGGTGTCGGGGGTCACGAGAAGCAAGCGGAGGGTCCCGGGCCCCCATTTGTCCCCATCTAAGAGATGTCATCCCGAATCAGACTCTTAGTTATTCACAGACCCACTCAGAGCCCATAAACGCTTCACCCCCAGAGTCACCCTGAAACTGATCTCCCGGCTCCGGACAGGCGACAAATTGTATGAAAGTTTCAGAGCATGGCGACAATAATGTGCTGCACGGGGTCTCTGATAGCTTTCCTGCACCCGCGAGTAAGTTTTCAGAGGAGATTTGTGTCAAAGTTGCAGGTTGCAGCTGTAGTTCAGTGTCATAATGAGATCTTATAGGGGAGAAAGATGAGGTTTTAGGTGTGATCTGGAACATACTGGTGTACTGTTAGTGGAAGTAACATGAGGAGCATTGAAGTGATGTGTTTTATAGTGATACCTGTTTTATAAAAATATTTTGAGTGATTTTATTTTTAAATGTTTTTGAAAACATTGTTTAGGCAAATTATTTATTTATTTATTTATTTATTTATTTATTCATTCATTCATTTTCATTTCGGCTTAGTCCCTTTATTAATCTGGGGTCGCCACAGCGGAATGAACCGCCAACTTATCCAGCATATGTTTTACGCAGCGGATGCCCTTCCAGCTGCAACCCATCACTAGGAAACATCCACACACACTCATTCACACTCAGACACTACGGACAATTCACTTAAAATATTTTCATAAATCAGTTAATAACACATCAATTGAATGCTCCTCATGTTACTTCCACCATCAGTGGAATTAATTATTTCTATTATTATTATTATTATTATTATTATTATTTCTATTATTAATATTATTATTATTATTATTATTATTATTATTATTATTACTATTATTATTATTAATAACAATAATAATAATAATACATTTTGTTATTTAAAAAATATATTATTATTGTGATTTATTGATCATTAAATAATAAAGCATATTTAAAAAAACTCTTAAAATGACTACACATATTATGACTGATGCATGATGATGATGATGAAAATGATAATAATAATAATAAAAATAATAATAATAATAATAATAATAATAATAATAATAATAATGATAACAATAATAATAATAATAATAATAATCACTTGCATTCATAATAATAACTGAATAATGAAGAAAATGTTTTAACTGTTCCAAAATCATTTTGTTTTATGAAAAAAATTGATGATTTATATAGATGATTTTTGCAAATATTGTTTACTTATTTGTATTAGTATTATTATTGTTAACACGTTACGATATCATTATATTAGTTAACATTAGTTAATGTACTTTTGAACCATGAAAGATACATTTATTACAGTGTTTATTCATCTTTGTTAATGGAAATAAAGCTCTTCGTTGTGAGTACACGTTTACTCACAGTATATTAATTAATGTTAACAAGTATAAATTTGGATTTTAATATTGCATTAGTAATGTTGAACAAAGATTAATAAATGCTGTACAAGTTCTCATTCATTAGTTCATATTAGTAAATACCTTAATGAAACTTTATTGTAAAGTGTGAGATTATTAGCATTTATTAATACTTAAATAATAAAGCAGATTTTAAAATGTATATTTTTCAACTCTTTTAAAATGGCTACAAACATTATGATATATGAATTAAGTAAATAATAACAATAAACAACCGTTTGAAGTGAATAATTCATAATAATGACTGAATAATAAAGAATTTGGGTAGCACGTTAGTTTAGGTCCAACATAGGCTCATTCTGAAACGTAGCCCTATATATATTTCTGGAGATCGCAAATTATGTAGCCAGAAGTACGTATGGCTGCATTTGGTCTTTAAAACGAACGCTACGGGGCGGTATGACGCTATTTATTTTCGTGCTTACCAGCTGACCGCTTACCTCCGTATGGACAGCTTTCCCGCTGCTACCAGTTTGTCCAGTGGCTCGCCATGTATGTCGGCGGACTTGAGAGGAGTTGACCATGACGACGGGGTTTGAGTCCAGTGAAGAACGCTTCCAGAAAGCAGGTAAGACAAAAACAAAAGCCAAAAAATTAAATAAACAAGTAAATAACAGGTTGAGTATGTGGTAAAATCTGAAAACGTTCTTTTTCTGAATTGCTTTTTAAAACTGTGGGTTGGCTTTAGGAAAGTGGATGGGCAGGTCAATCTGTGCTTTTAGAAACACTATTGGTTGGGTTTAGGGAAGGAGGAGGGTGGGTCAGTCGATCGGCCAGTCAGTCAGTCAGTCGACAGCGGCCTCTGGTGGATTTACGCTAGAACAGCAGGCTCGAATGTCACTCGCGAGAGAAATTTAAGATCTCAAAAAGCATACACAACGGCTTCTGGTGGATTCGCCAAAACAAAAACCTACCTCCTGGGATGTATTTAGCACTCTCTAGAAATGTATATAGCGGTACGTTTTCAGAATGAGCCTGGGTTGTTTAGGTCACAATCCACAGTATTAACAAATCATTAACTAACACTACTAGCTTAATAAACTACTAATAGTTTATTAATAGTTAGTAAGGTTAATAGTTAGTAGGTAAGAAGTTGGGCTTAGGTTTTGGTTAGGATTCAGGATGTGGAATAATATCATACTGTATAACTACTAATGAACAGTTAATATCTTAGTAATATGCAGGTAATAAGCCAGTAGTTAATACCATGAATTGTGACCAAATGTTTTTTTTATAATTGTTTTATAGTTGTACATTGTAATGAGAACAAATCACTTTCAGCTGATTTGTTCATTGATATTTGAATCACTTGCTTTGTTTGCATTCCAATAAAAAAACTGCAGCGGGAACTTGCATAATCAGGCAGAACTGAAAATACATTTGTGACATAACACAAGACTGTAAACAACACCCAGTCCATCTCAACCTGGAGCGCTACGCTTTGATTCCCAAATGAGCTTCAGATTTCAAAAAGCGACGTCTTTGTTGCCGGCGATGTTTGACATCTTTTGTCGGGCACAGACTTTTGACGCCCTTCTTTTTGTCAGGCACAAAAATACACCAAAGAAGACTAAGTTGCCTGTGTGTTTGTGTGAGTGTTTGCAACATGCGTCCCTCAGAAAACATCCCCCAGTTTTTCAAACATGAAGTATTCCAGAGTACGAGCGCTCTGAAGACAGAGAAAAACAAGACGCAAGAAAACCACCACAACAAAAGCGACAGAAACAAAAAACTGTGACATGACAAGCCAATATACTGCAAAACCGTGACATTATCCCTCCAGTGTTGAATAACTCCTAAATGACTCCAAAGTTTGCATGAAAGGGACTGATTAAGAGGAGAGAGATGGCAGATTAATAGAGCTCTATGTTTCTGGGATGCTGAAAATGCAGACTAATCTCAAAAATCCAGTCATAAACACAGAATTGTCTGAATAATGTAACGGAATTTCACAAATTATGGATGGATAAATCAAATTGTTGTGCTGTGTAGCTAAACAGATCACAATACGGGCTGTTGTCTTTGAAGATTGAACCAAAAAAGACTATTTATCATTCATTCATTCATTTTCATTTTCAGTGGAATGAACCACCAACTTATCCAGCATATGTTTTACGCAGCGGATGCCCTTCCAGCTGCAACCCATCTCTGGGAAACATCCATACACACCCATTCACACTCATACACTACGGACAATTTAGTCTACCCAATTCACCTATACCGCATGTCTTTGGACTTGTGGGGGAAACCGGAGCACCCGGAGGAAACCCACGCCAACACGGGGAGAACATGCTAACTCCACACAGAAACGCCAACTGACCCAGCCGAGGCTCGAACCAGCAACCTTCTTGCTGTGAGGCGAACGTGCTATCCACTGCGCCACCGTGAGGCCCAAAAGACTATTTAAAGGGGTCATATGTTGTTATTATTTACACTTTATTGAGAATAGAGTTATATACAGTTGAAGTCAGAATTATTAGCCCTCCTGTATATTTGTTTCCCCCAATTTCTATTAGATTTTGTTTCAACACATCTCTAAACATCAGTTTTAACATCTCAATAACTGATTTCTTTTATCTTTGCCATGATGACAGTACATATTTTTCAAGATACTAGTATTCAGGTTAAAGTGACATTTAAAGGTTTAACTAGGTTAATTTTTGGCTTTTGTTTTTGTCTTACTCGCTTTCTGGAACCATTTTTCGGCGCACTGAAACCCCGTCGTCGTCAATTCCTCTTTGCATACGTGGCCAGCCACTGGTCAAACTGGTAACAGCGGAAAAGTCCATACGGAGGTAAGCGGTCAGCTGGCAAAAGGAACGGTGTCATACTCCCCCATAGCGTTCGTTTAAAGAAGACATGCACCCATACGAACTCTGGCTAAATAATTTGCAGTCTCCAAATAGGGCTACATTTTCAGATTGAGCCTATGTTGAAAACTGTGAAAACACACTGCCTTAAACCAAATACACACAATAACATTCTTATTAGAAGCATATATAAGTTCTGCAAGTATCTTTGTGAATGAATGGTGCAGTATGGTTTACTAGTCTGACGTGGATATAGAATGTTACTTTATGAGGACATACACACATGAATTTATTATAATTTTAGTTTTCAGTTTAATTTGTGAAAAATGCAAAACCGTTAGTAAAATAATTAAAAGATTCTTCAATTGCACCTAAATTATGGTTCAATTCAATATGTTCCCTGATCTCAATTAAGTAGGCATGCTTTTTGATTGCTAAAATATATTTTAAGTAGACAAAAATCAGATTTAACAAGGCACTAGATCAAGGAGAATTAAAAGGGCAGAAATGGAGAAAGAGGAAGTCCCTCTCTGGATGTGTAGAGATTGAATATAACGACAGGGAATAAAGAAGAGAGAGAAGTTTAGGAGGCAGGAGAGTGGAGATCTCAAAGCCCTGTTTCAGCAGATGGAAAGCTCCTAATGAGGAAGGAAGCCGCGGACGGCAGATGAAGAGGGAAAGAAAGGGTCAGGGAAAATGAGAATGTACCTACATGACCCAAGGCGCTGGATCAGAGATTTATGGTCACAGAGAGACAGAATGAAATCGACTTTTATAAGCAGAACTGAGATATAGGGCAGGTGCTTGGAGAGCGCTAAATAGCGTCGGTGGAGAGATGTCAGGGAACAACCTGAGAGGAACTTCGTGTAAAGTTATATGGTAGATCTTAACCTTCTGGGTTTTAGTGTCTTAAAGGGGTCACATTGTGAGGAATCAAATTTGACTTGATCTTTTCAAATAAAAGGGTGATAAGGACACAGTCTGTAACTTTGGGAACTTAAACTTGGGAACTAAAACTCAAAGGGAGCATTTATAGAAAGTATGCGGAATAGCGAACACATCTGAGCAAACGATCATCAACGTTTACAAATCAACAACACCTACTTAGCTTTCATAAATGTGGCCTGCAGGACAGTTATCAGTACGTCCAGTGCTAATGATAAGAGCAATATAACTCGCTCTGCATGTTCTACAGATACAACATAGGATATTTTTAATGATTCCAAGCTGAATTGGAATTGAATTGGATAGACAGAATGAACAATTGAACACAACAAGCAAACAAAAGACAGATGCACAGAATGATAGAACTAACTAGATGGAACAACAGAACATGTGAAAGAATAGAATGAATGAACAGTCGAACACTACATAGAACTCTAAATAGAAGGATAGAATCAACCAAGGCTCATTCTGATTACGTACTCCATATACATTTCTGGAGAGCGCCAAATTCATCCCAGGAGCTACGTAGAATGCTGAAAAACTGCAGTTTTTGTCTCACGAGTGCCATTTGCGCCTGCTCTTCTTGCTTAAATCCACCAGAGGCAGCTGTCGACTTACTGACTGAATGACTAACCGATCGACTGACCCACCCTCCTCCTTCCCTAAACCCAGCTGACAGTGTTTTCAAAAGCAATCCAGAAAAAGAAAAGCCCCGATTTGACCACATTCTCACCCTGTTGTTTACTTATTTATTTGATATTTTGTCTTTTGTCTTTCCTGCTTTCTGGAACCGTTCTTTGCCAGACTCAAACCCCATCGATGCGGTCAACTCCTCTCTGCATCTCAAGTCTACAGAAGTACGCGGCAATCCACTGGACAAACTGATAACAGCGGAAAAGCCGTCTATACGGAGGTAAGCGGTCAGCTGGTAAGCACGAAAAGGAACACTGTCATAAAGCCCCGTAGCGATTGTTTTAAAGACGAAATGCAACCATACATGCCTCTGGCTACATTTTCAGAATAAGCCTATGTTGGATAGAATACTAGATGTAATGTTTGTTGTAGATGACAGATAAAACTCTATGTAATGTCATGTAATGTGTATTTATATAGCACATTTATAGTGTATGGCCATACACCCAAAGCGCTTCGCAATCATGAGGGGGTGGGTCTCTCCACACCATCATCCTTGTGCAGCATCCACTTGGATGATGCAACGGCAGCCACAGGACAACGGTGCCAGTGCGCTCACCACACACCAGCTATAGGGGAGTGGAGAAACAGTGATAGAGCCAATTCAGTGCATGAGGATGATTGGGAGCCCATGATGGGTAAGGGCCGATAGAGGGAATTTGGTCAGGACACCGGGGTTACACCCCTACTCTTTACGAGAAGTGCCATGGGATTTTTGATAACCACAGAGAGACAGAACCTCGGTTTAGCGTCTCATTCGAAAAACAGCTCTCACTGACAGTATAGGGTCCCCTTCACTATACTGGGGCATTAGGACTCACACAGACCGCAGGTTGAGCGGCCCCTGCTGGCCTCACTAACACCACTTCCGACAGCAACCTAGTTTTCCCATGTGGTCTCCCATCCAGGTACTGACCAGGCTCAGCCCTGCTTAGCTTCAATGAGTAACCAGTCTTGGGCTGCAGGGTGATATGGCTATGGCAATCATCAGATAAAACTCTAGATGGAACAACAGAAAAATGGTATATGTAGAGGACAGATAAACGCTAGTAAATTTAATTCCAGAAGGAATGACAGAATGTGATGATTGATAGAAGATTGGAACAATATATGGAACAATATAAAGAACGTTAAAATGATAGAACGGTAGACAGATAGTAGTTTTAATCACGTTGTCTTAATTCGAACTGGCAAATAATGAAATAAATCTCGTTTGTGAAGCACCCGCGGACATGGTTACTGTCAAGTTCAACATTGCTCTCATGTCATGGCCACTACTTAAATGCTCATTGACTGTAAATAATTTGCTATAACTAAATACATTTTGAGAGTTCACCTCATAATAATAAAAAACAACTCAAACTCTGACAACAAAAATACCTGAGATGTCGATAAGCGTCCAAGTCCTCCCCCAATGAAAAAGAGGCGCCAATGTGCTTAAAGTTTCCGAGTGAAGTAATCTGATTGGATGATAGTCAACACACATTGTGGGAAGACTGGGTTGTTTTTTTCACTTCTTCCCTCTTACTAATGAGAAAAATACACAAGATGTGTTAAAATAGCCATAACACCAAAACAATTAGTTATTAACACATCCTTTTTAAGACTGTAGCTAATATGATAGATAGATAGATAGATAGATAGATAGATAGATAGATAGATAGATAGATAGATAGATAGATAGATAGATAGATAGATAGATAGATTTGACAAATGTTACTACAGACCTCACAATAACAAAAACTTTGGTTGACAGACAGACAGACAGACCAGACAGACAGACAGACAGACAGACAGACAGACAGACAGACAGACAGATAGATCGATAGGTCGACAGACAGACAGACAGACAGACAGACAGACAGACAGACAGACAGA
>CAIGQW010053480.1:366922-381566 GCA_903798125.1 Danio choprae
ACACACACACACACACACACACACACACACACAAACACACACACACAAACACACACTACAGCCAATTTAGATTATTCAATTCACCTGTACCGCATGTCTTTGGACTGTGGGGGAAACCGGAGCACCCGGAGGAAACCCACGCAAACACGGGGAGAACATGCAAACTCCACACAGAAATGCCAACTGACCCAGTCAGGTATATATACAAAACACATAATTTGTTTTTCATTGTAATAATGTTTCACAATATTTTACTGTATTTTTTATCAAATAGCTTTAGTGAGCAGTAGTAAAATATTCCTAAAACCCTACCACCATTGCAGACTACAAACTTTACTTTGTTACAGAGGATTGGAAACAGGATAAAAAAAGTTTACATGAATATAAAAGATATTCAAAATGACTTTGTCCAAACCGATCTTTGAGTGAATTATAAAATGCTATGCTATTCTCGAACAAGTTAAATTTTTGTCCTCGCTTGCAAAATTGACTAAAAACCATTAGTTGCACTTGCAACAAACTAATGGTTAGAGGGGGTGTGGCTAACAAAATTTAGCCCAAGCCATCGAAATGACTTTGTCCAAACAGATCTTTGATTGAAATATAAAATCCTACCGATGCCATTCTCAAACAAATTTAAGTCAAATATGGACAAATCCAACTGTTGGTTTAAAAAAAGATTATAAATAATCATAAATTTCAAAGTCTGTGTCAACCGGAAGTTGCTGTGAGCTTATATTATTTCATCATGATGCCATATTTCCAACTGAAACTGAATACTGAGTCGGGCAGGGGTTCATTTTTGACCATCCAATACACAAGTTAAATCAAACCCCCCCTTTTTACCCTTTAGTGTCCTACTTTTAAATACAGTGAATCATGGATTCAAAATTGATTTTCCTGTTTAAATTAAATTCCCCTGTATCCATACAACTGAAATTAGCTGTAAGTGTACTATAGGAAAAAAAAAGTATAATTATAAATAATCATATATTTCAGAGTCTGTGTCAACCGCAAGTTGCTGTGAGCTTATATTATTTCATCATGATGCCGTATTTCCAACTGAAACTGAATACTGAGTCGATGGCGAGTTTTGTTTGTTGTTTTTTTTAAACTTTATTTTTATTACTATTATTTTTTTTAACATTAAAACATTTTCAACACAGGCTCATTCTGAAAACGTAACCCTGTGCACATTTCTTGAGATTGCGATTTATGTGGCCAGAGGTACGTATGGCTGCATTTCATTTTATAAACGAATGCTATGGGGCGGTATGACGCCGTTCCTTTTTGCATTTACCAGCTGACCACTAACCTCCGTATGGACGGCTTTACCGCTGTAACCAGTTTGTCCCATTAGCTCGCCATGTACGCCGGCGGACTTGAGACTCAGAGAAGAGTTGACCACGATGACGGGGTTCGAGTCCGGTGAAAAATGTTTCCAGAAAGCAGGTAAGACAAAAACAGAATCCAAAAAATAAAATAAACAAGTAAATTTGTTTATAAACAATAAAATAAACAAGCAAACAGGGTGAGAATGTGGTAAGAAATCTGAAAACGTGGTAAAAATCAGACGAGGGCTTTTCTTTTTCCTGGATTGCTTTTGAAAATTATTGGTTGGGTTTAGGGAAGTGGGTGGGCGGGTCAATCAATAAAATTGGTTGGGTTTAGGGTAGAAGGAAGAGGGTGGGTCAGTCGATTGGTTAGTCAGACGTTCAGTCAGTCCAACAGTCAGTCAACAGCAGCCTCTGGTGGGTTAACGCGAGAACGGCAGGCTCGAATGGCACTCGCAAGATAAATTTGAGTTCTCAAAAAGCTTACATAGAGGCCTCTGGTGGATTCGAGAAAACAAAAACTGCAAAAAAAACGTAGCTCCCAGAACGTATTACGCGGTCTCCAGAAATGTATCCAGAGGTACATTTTCAGAATGAGCCTGGGTTGAACATTTTACAGAACTAAACAGTCAGTGACAGCAGCAGTTATTAAAAAATAAATAAAATAAAATAAATAATAATAATAACAAGTAACATTCCCTGTAAATAAAAACAAATTACAAAAAGAAACATACATCATTTTCAAATTTTAAAGGATACAGCCGGGAATACTATGTCCTGTTGCCATGTTCAGATACATAGTAACAGGTGCCCATCTTTGTTTAAAAATATCCAATTTCAATTGAAGTTGAGCAGTCATATATTCCATTCTATATATTGATTCAAGTTTTTCTATCCACTGTGCTATTGTTAGAGGGTGTGGCCTCATCCAATTTATTGTCATAGTCTTTCTTGCACTTAGTAAAAGTATATGTAGTAAATATCTCTGGTTTTTATTATATACATCCTGGGGGTATCCCTTCAAGCAAAAAAAAAACAGGGGAGTAAAAGGTAGATCTAACTGCATAATTTTCATTATCTCAATCTTTACCCCTTGCCAAAATGCCAGTAACTTCGGACTTCCCCAAAATATATGTGTGTGATTACCTACATTCCCGCAACCCCTCCAGCATTCCTCTGACTTTGGACTGTTAACATATTTTGACACCAAGGGTGAGGTTTAATTTTTCTTCCACTTGCAGCAAACTAATGGTTAGAGGGGCGTGGCTAATATTTCCGTCAAAATGACATCATCACAAAGACGTATTTTTACATCTTTTTTACCTTTACTAAGAATGTGAACTTACAAAATCTGTTTATTTAGATCCCTATTAAAAATAAACATATTTTGCTAGTTCACAATTCGTAGTCATTTCTGTCATTTTTTAACCCAATTTTCTAGGTTATAGAGTCTAAACGTTTAAATCCAGCATATAAAGAGCGAAAACATTTTTAAAACATTGTTGCTGCTTTTATGATTTAATATGGGGTCCCTCAGGGTGATCCTCATATTTGGGGGTCCATCAAAAGTTTGTAATCCTCTGGTGTTGAACTGGAGTACAGTAAGTGTACTGCAGCAGAGGATGATTTAATATCTCTGGCTGTAGTGTGAAAGTCAGTGTGAAAACCCAAAACACAGCAGCACTCGGCAAACCGCGAGTGCAGAAGTCTCTAAGAAAACCCTGCGGTATACGGTAATATAACTGTAGCTTCGTTTGATCCCTCACGTCTCCTCTGTAGTTTTGGGATTCGATTACGAATTTGGCCCATTGTTTTTGGCTATGTGGTGGGTCTACAATACCTTGTGACAGCTGCTTTGGTTTGAGTTTTTCTTCATCTTCTCCAACCTGCTGGACTGGCATTTTAATTCTCCACGCGTGCGAAATGTGCTCGCTCCTGCTGTGCGTCCACTAAAAGATTTATCACCGAAACCGAGAGCTCCTAATAAGCAGACAAAATAAAATAAAATGAGTTTTCTTTAATCAGTCAGTGAGTTTAAATGTTTGCAATAATTGGAGCAAAAGGGTTGTTTAGCCTAGGGCAGCACTTTCTAACAAACTCCATAAAAAAAAATAATTATAATAACACAACAGACAATTCAATACACGAGTCAAATCAAACCCCCTTTTTTCCCTTCAGTGTCCTACTTTTAAATACAGTGGATCATGGATTCAAAATTGATTTACCTGTTTAAATTAAATTCCCCTGTATCCATGCAACTGTGAAATTAGCTGTAAGGGTACTAAAGGGAAAACAAAAACATGGTGAAAACAGAAAGGTTACTACAGCAGCTCGCGGAATTACTTGTGGGCGTCTTGAAGAGCAAATGAGCTTCTGCAGGTGTTGCAAATGAGATGAAGAAAGCTTTCCTGAAGTCCACTGTGCTTTTGTTGTACACGCTGCGTGTAGAGCTAATGCGATTAGAATGAAGAGTCCCTCATATTAAAAAACACAACTAAAATCCAATTTTGTTTTACTTATACAGGTTTCTTACTGCACTGCAAATGCTGAGTTGCATTGTATATGTACTGTAAAGCAATGTCTGTTCATTGACAGTTTCCTTTCAGGCTACATTTACATGGCAATACGTAGACGTAGGAAAAAGTTTCATGTCTACACAAGAACATTTTCAAAGCATTCTGAGTTTACATATTAGTGATAATGGGCAACAACACTGTATTACATATGCCAGGTCAGTATTTTGCACTGTTGCCTTGTTAGAAAAGAGTACCTTTAGGGAAGTGACAATGTGACGAAATGCCATAGGTGGCTCGACTCTCATGTCTGTGCATAATTTGCCATACCTGTTTAAGATACCTGTTTTCACTTTCGGTTGTAATTTGAAGTAAATCCATACTTTGCTGATGAAGCTTTAGGAAACACTTGAGCAACAACACTATTACGTACTCTGTCGTTGTTGTATATTACAGATATGCTCACTGAATACAAATCCAACAAGCCACTCAGATCTTTAGGAACAAGTAAAATAGAAATAACAAGAGTTCAGTCAAAGCAGGGTGAATCGGCCTCCGGCTACTACACCCCCCGCAGCTGGAATCAGCTTCAAGAAATGATCAGATGTGCTCCAACATTAGGCACATTCAAATCAAGATTTAAAACACATCTGTTTAGCTGTGCCTTTACTGAATGAGCACTGTGCTAAGTCCGACAGATCGCACTATTATGTCTTTTTTTTCTTTTTCATTCCTTCAATGTTTTAACACATTTTCAAGAGTGCACACTTAGCTGGTGAATGGAAATGAAGCGTGTTTGGCATGCTGTCCTCAGAAGATCCTCGAGCCAGGGGCTCCCTCCTGTTTGAAGGGAGAGAGGGGAGTTTGAGCTCAGGTAGGTCTTGAGAACTCCCCTGCTTGTTATGGCTAATGACGAGTTAGGAATTGCTATGAGAGATATATAGCAGACTAAGTTCATCTATGGTCCCAATTTGGATAAGTCAATTCACTTGTGAATGTCGCATGCCTTTGGATGGTGGGAGGATACCGGGCAACCCATGCAAGCATGGGGAAAACATATAAACTTCGCACAGAAACGTTGACTGGCCTGGTAAGGACTTGAACCAGTAACATTCTTGCTGTGAGTCAACAGTGCTAACCACTGGGCCGAGGAAGGGGTGGAAGGGGGGATTCATCAAGATGAAGATAACTGAGGTAAGAAACTCAGTTTTTATAGTGAGTTAGGATTCATCTGATTGGTGCATGATGTGTTAGCTGATGCGGGACCAGTCGTGATCAATCATAAACACGTGCTCCTCTTGAAATTAGTTTAAAAAAAAAAAAAAAAAAGCACACTTAATCTGTTTTTATGTGTTTTAACTCATTTTTATTCTTTGTTTTTATTTTTTTTATACTTGTTTCTTTTATTCTTGTTTATGTAAAGCACTTTGAATACCCTTGTGGATGAAATGTGCTATATAATTAAACTTGCCTTGCCTTGTCTTGTGTATGTTTGTTTGCGCTTGCTGTTAATCTGCACTATGCTGACCCAGTTTAATTCGTGCAACTTAAGAAAACACATGCAAATAAAAAAAAACCCACCAGTAAATTAAGAAAACATCTTCATCGGTTTGATAGCACGTGCACTGTAAACCCTCACAATACAAACACAAACAGGAAATGAGCTGGAAATCCTTAAAACGCAAACAAAAATAACAAATGTGCTCCGGTTTCCCCCACAACCCCGAAGACATGCGCTATAGGTGAATTGGGTAAGCTAAATTGTCCGTAGTGAATGAGTGTGTATGGATGTTTCCCAGTGACGGGTTGCAGCTGGAAGAGCATCCGCTGCGTAAAACATATGCTGGATAAGTTGGCGGTTCATTCCGCTGTGGCAACCCCAGATTAATAAAGGGACTAAGCTGAAAAGAAAATGAATGAGTGAATTGTGAGGATTTGCAGTGCATGTGCTGTTTTCTTCATTTTTAAAAAAAATTTGCATGCATTTTCTTAAGTTGCAGAGCATTAAGCTCTCTCAGCCACCATAGTTCACTACCCGCAACACATACTGTACACACACATGATGTCATCATTTTTCAAAGACTTTTGTTTTCGGCTGTTTAATTGCACATTAAAACGGTGGCGTTTTCAAAACTTTCCACTTTGAAACCTGTTTGTAAATGTATGTATTTTCAGACCCAAAAACAACACTGCTGTGTAAAAACGAACAGGCAAAATGTATGAAAGTTTCCTGTTTTTGGCACAACAAAATGTTATGGTGTAAAAGACCAATCAGTCGTCCACTCTGAGTTATGTCAGAGATGACATTAGGGGGATTCGTGAAAAATATCCATAAATTAGCAGTTTTCTGTATTTTGTGGTTTATGTTTTTATTTTAATTATGCTTTTGAATTGCATTATGGGACCTTGATCTTTCTTTCAACAACTTTTAACTTTGAAAAGCTCAAAAAAGTGACTTTTATTAACACTTTAAAATGATATATTGTCTGGGTTGGTGTTGTATATTACGGTAAATATATTATTTCTGATACATTATTATTACGTTATTTCAAACTACTAGAAAGTCACTTTGCTAAACTGCAGAGTCGGATTTTCAACATCAAAAGTCGACAGAGCATAATGCAATTCATAACCATAAATAAACGGAAAACACTTGTGAATCACAAAATACGGAAACTGTTAATTAACAGATTTTATTTTTTTTACTGTGCATAATGCCTCAGTTCCCTCCTTCAGGGAACTCAAGTTCCCATAATGCAATCTGAAAGTACTGTAAAGTAAATAAACAGAAAACAAATGTGAATCAAAAGCTACAACTGATCAAAAGTCACAATAAAAAAAAGCAAAAAAAGCAGCAGCACAACATTGATTATAATGAAAAATGGAGAGAAAAAAAGATGTTTTGAACACAAAATCATTATTTAAGGAGGATTTCTGACTGGAGGAATAACTTCTGGAAAAATCTCATTTGCATCACACCAATAAATTACATTTCAAAATATATTTAAAAAAGAAACAGCTATTTTGAATTGTAATAATAAATTACACTCAGCCCTCATACCTTTGAATGTGAGTATATGTTACAAAAGCAGACTCACTGAATTACGCAAAACTACAAAAGATCAAAACGGGCTCATTCCTCCAAAGCCGTCTGTTATTTTCTCTGGTAGTTCAGCAGAAAGCGAGTCTTGATAAGCAATCAGCAGCTCCTCCAAATTTCCTCCAAATTACACACTCTCATTTATAATTCACATGGTTAGTGGGAGAATCCAAACAGCTCTGCGTTTGGTTGTCTGAGAGTGTACAGATGTGTGTGTGTGTGTGTGTGTGTGTGTGTGTGTGTGCGCCACTCTGCTCTTTTAAGAAGGGAAGTTGTGCCATATTCATGAAAGATTCATCCCCTCTTTGAGAGGATTTAGCACTTTCCTGCTTCACCCCAGCACACTTTGCATTGTTTATAAAGGAATCTGCTTTGTGCTGGGCTTTTCACAACTGACGCTGCTTTGGCACTTTTACAAAAGGCACAAAATAAAATTTCACCCGTTTCATTCCTTCCCTTTTTCCCCCTTCTAGTTTACAACCAAAAGAGAAGCAAAGTGAACCTCGGAAGGTTGCTTTATGCCAACCTGCTGGAACGAAAAGTGAAGCAAGCCAATCGATGACTGACAAAAGGTGGATTTTGTTGCTTCTGTGTAAAGCTGGAGCTTTAGCCTCTGAAGTCAATCAATGTTTTCAAAAGGCCTGCACAAATATGAGTCCACATTTCAATGGCTTTGCTTTGGATAGTTTCTCCATTAAAGCTTGGAAGGGAGTGTGTTCATAATCATTGCTGAAATTCATTAAAATTCAATTAACCACAAATAAACTATTTAAAAGACCTAAAAAATAACTTAATTAGTCATTAAAGAGTAAATAGCATCAATCAGCCAGTACACTGTAAAGAATGTATACAGTATGAGGGCAAGATGTTTCATCCACTTTGTATTAAGCGGCCTTAATTACTAAACCTTAGATTTAAATTAATACTTTGGTACAATGTACTTATTATATATAGGATTTGACATTGTACTAATTTTTTTAAATATTATCTGCATGTAATTACATTTTAACTTCATTCATTCAGTTTCCTTCGGCTTAGTCCCTTTATTTATCAGGGGTAGCCACAGCGGAATGAACCGACAACTTATGCATATGTTTTACGCATGCCCTTCCAGCTACAACCAATCACTGGGAAACATCCGTACACACTCATTAACACACATACACTACGGACAATTTTGTTTATTCAATTCACCTACCGCATGTCTTTGGACTGTGGGACAAACTGAAACACCTGGAGAAAACCCACACCAACACAAGGAGAACATGCAAACTCTACACAGAAATGCCAACTGACCCAGCCGGGACTCGAACCAGCGACCTTCTTGCTGAGAGGCGACGGTGCTAACTACTGAGCCGCCGTGCTTATTAATTAATTTCTGTAATTGGATTTATCATTACACTGTTGACACCTTAACTCACCCTTAAACCTATCCACATCATCAAACCTGTCCCTAACTTACCTATATCTCACCTCAATAGAACTATAAGTGTTCTGCAATACAATATGAACACCATAAGCACATTGTACTTAAGATTACTTTATCAGTAATAAAAACATTCAGATATCTAATTCTATAACAATTTTAACAAAATGAATGTCGTGCTATAGTTCTTACAATGGTGCAAACTATCAAACTGTTAATGACTTTCTTACTGGTCAAAGTTGACAAAAACGTTGTGTGTGTGCGTGTCTAGCTGTATTAACCAAAACCTAACAGAATGAATCTTCCTAAACACAACCAGGTACTGCGACATATGATAAAATATATCGTTTTATTTTAAAAGGAGTTTTTTTCTATCATCCTCAATGGTGGTGCATGAAGATTCTAGTTTAGAAACGGTTTCTATTTCTGCGACGTCACAGCTGAACAAAACACAAACAGCTATGACATTGACCACCTCAGGTACTGATTTTGTGCTTTATTCAGTGTTAAATGTTACCATGTATAAATTGTTATTACATTTATTGAATACCATTTTACATGACATTTATTGCCATGCTAAAAGCGGCAGAAGATAGTTAACCTCAGATCTTGAAAAATAAAATAACTAGCAAACATACAGTATATACAGCACACGAACATTAGAACTGTAACTCAGTGCAAACCAACCACATTAATCCTTCAGCACGTACTTTTAATCATGTTAATGAGGTTTAATGTTCATAAACCTGTTCACTTGATTGGGAGTGCAGCGCATTATTCTACGATTCTGAATTTAAATGTTTCTGTCATGTTGCATCTGGTGCAGACAGCCAAATTTCTTGTCGATGTAATCTTGTCACGTCATGTATTGTTTGGAAACAAACTAATATCTACACTGTAAAAATGCTGGGTTCCACACACTTCGTTTGTGTTGGCGCAACATCAATGAATTAAGTTAACTCATTAGTTTTGACTAATTTAAATGGATTGAACATAAAACAATTAAGTTGTCCAATTAAAACTCAAGAATTGTGTGGTTTCAGCTCATTTTAAACAAGGAGTTTGAACAAAGAACAGCCTTTGAGTGTATTTGATGAATCTATAACTTTTAACCAATTTATCTAAACCAGGCTTCACTTAAAAAAAAAAAAGAGTGTTATCAAGTGAAAACAACAGGAGACTTTAAGAACCGCTGACTGTCTTCAACAAGACACCTTCTCTTTGACTCAGATGTGCTTGACTGGTGCTTTTGGGCTGATTTTGGGTTACAGACTCATTCCCAGCGAACGCTTTAATCCCTGTCGGTGGCCAATGAGTGTGACGTACAGGAGAGCAGACATACTAAACTACAGTCTCGAACTCCTTGACTCAAAGGCGCCATTAAAATGATAATCCTCTGGAAATGCCTTTAAGCATATGAATAGGGCTTCACTGTTTGCCATTTCAGCAAATCTCCTGACTATCTTGACACCGGCTTGTTCGCAGACTCATTTGGTAGGATAAGAGCGGTCAACATGACTTTGCTAGACAGGTCAAATCAGTCTAGACTATTTGAATAAATACATGCATGATAATAAACATGGCTCCTCACCGCGGATGAGTAAAATGTTTTGAGGAGTTTGTGTGGTTTTCAGTCACTGCACTGCTGTTGGTATACTTCACTTCACAATTGCAGGTTCTACATCTTTAAAGTACAAAACAAATTAGACTTTTCATTGGAAAATTCAACCCAGGCTCATTATGGATTTGTACCTAGGTCTATATTTCTGGGGACATCGAAATATGTAACTGGAGATATGTCTCCTCGCAGTTTTTGTTTTTGCAAATACACCAGAGGCCGCTTTTTAATGATCTCAAATTTTCCTTTTATCGCACAAATTCACCAGAGGGCGCAATATACACTTCAGCTGACCAGACCAGCTTGCCGTCGACTGACTGACTGTCCGACTGACCAACCTACCCCCTTCCCTAAACCCAACCAAAAGTGTTTTTAAAACGTTTTCAGTCTGTTGTTTATGTCTTTTTGCTTTTGTTTTGCCTGGTTTCTGGAATCGTTCTTTGCAAGACTTGAACCCCGTCGTCACGGTCAACTCCGCTCCACGTCCCAAGTCCATTTGTGTACAGGACGAGCTACTGGGCAAACACCGGGCAACACGGTGGGTAGGTCAGTCGGTCAGTCAGTCAGTCAACAACAAGCTGACCTGGTCGGCTGCAGTGTATGTTGCGCCCTCTGGTGGATTAATACAAGAAGAGCATGTGCGAGAGATCATCAAAAAGAGTACACAGCGGCCTCTGGCTGATTTGCAAAAACAAAAACTGCAAGCAGACGTACCTCTAATTACGTATTGTAATGTCCCTAAAAATGTAGACCTGGGTATGTATCCACAATGAGCCTGGGTTGGATGAGATGTGTAAGAATCCTATCATTTGAAGATAAAAACCTGACAAATGTCTTGTACTATGTCTTTAGAGGTGGTAACCATAGTATAAGCAGAATAATCAGCTCTAGTCTGTTGAATTATTAAAGAATACTGCATACCTAATGTGAAAGGGCTACTCTGCTTCACTTTATTTCGCACCTTCAGTACATCAGGTGTGCATTACTTTCTAATAATTCAACTTAATGCACCGTATGAAAGCAATGAAACAACCTGACTGGAACCACATTGGCAATTGTTTTAATGCACGATTTCCAGCCAATCAAAATTGAGTACTTAGATAAACCATTGAATAAAAATAGTACACTACAACAGCAAGTCAAAATAATAAAATATTTTGTATAAGTGCTGTGTTTAATAGAGAGAATATCTTTTTTTCAACACATCATTAAATATAATCATTTTAATAATTCATTACTTGTATACAAATTATTTATTGTATAATTAAAATATTGTAAATTATAATGTTTATTTATTTTTTGCATTTGCCATGATTACAGTACATACTATTTTAGTATTTATTTTGCAATCAATATTTTGCTTAACCTTCCTGCCGTATTCGGGTCAAATGTGACCGATTTACAACTTAAAACACTCATAAATATTGTGTTTTACATCTGTTTGCCTCAAGGCCTTATGGTATCCTCTACACTATGAACTTCCAATCTCCGTTCAGCCAATTTCTGAGTCTAACAGGAGCACTTTTAGCTTAGCATCAATTATTTTATTGGATTAAACCGTTATCATCTCACTCAAAAATGACCAAAGTATAACTAGTGCTAGTTCTTTGTCCATGCTCGCCACCTATACCCTCAGTCACTATTCCCTATATTAGTACACTAATATAGTGCAATTGAAGGACTGAAAATTCGAGCACTCAATACACAGGGAAGGATAACGTTTTGTTTGTGCTTTGCTGCTTGATAAATCATTCAGATGGATTAAAATGTCAATGTAACATCTTGATGACGGGAGACGGTACACGAAACACTTACTGGTAACAAACACTGAATACAGGTAGCCAGGACAAGGACGACACAACCAAACGAACCAAAACTCCGGACAACGAAGGACACAGACGGAAGGGTATAAATGGATAAAGGGATGATTAAACTAATGAGACACAAGGGATGAACACAGGTGGAACAAATGGACACTGATGGTGGCGGGAAAGACAGGACAAAGGAATCACATGACGAAAACAAATGATGACACGGACGAACACTGACTAATTTCTTTTTAGATCAGACCCTGTGATAGTTATTTTAGTCAGCTGTCTATTAGTAAGGAAAAAAGTATTTATTTCTGTCATCTATTGTTCATTTTGTAATACATTTTCAGTGCCCATTTGTATTTTCATTGCAGTTATTTTATGTCTAATTCTAGAAATTCATGTTAAACAACTACATTGAGACATTGTTTACAGCTAAAGAATGATTAGAACGGATTTGGATTGTGTGGATTGTGAATTGTGTGGAACCCAGCATTTTTGCAGTGTAAATATTAGTTTGTGTCCAAACAATACATGACGTGACAAGATTACATCAACAAGAAATTTGGCTGTCTGCACCAGATGCAACATGACAGAAACATGTAAATTCAGAATCGTAGAATAACAGACCGGTCCATTTTGACCGACACTAAAGTAAGAGGCGAGATGTGAACATGAGAGGAGAGTTAAATTGCTATTTAAAGGCTTAACTAGGTTAATTAAACTCGGACAATAGTGGTTTGTTATAAAAAAAAAATAAATCTTAAGGGGGCTAATAATATTGACAAATAAAAATCTATAAATTATTTAAAAAAATGCTTTTATACCAGCCCAACCAAACAAAATATAATTAGGAAATAGGAAATACTGTAAAAAAATTTCCTTGCACTGTTAAACATCATTAAAAAAATTATTTCAATTTGACAGAAGGACTAATAATTTTGCCTTTACCTGTAAACAAAATGAATGTGTACTGTATATTGACCTTATTCTTCAATGCGTAAATGTGCTTGTTTTAGAACTTCTGATTCAGTTGCCTATGAGTGAAAAGACTAATAAACGACAGAAAGCGCTCAAACTACTTGCTCTACAAACAAGTGTGTTCACGAGTCATGAATATACATAAAAAGTAGAATAATATAATAAGAAAATATCAGTTTGCAACATAAAGCAGCATAACAAGCTGTTTTTAACACCTGACAATCAATGGAGGTGAATAAGACCAGAAATCATGAGCCAAAAAGATAAAAATGGCTACACCCGGTCGTATGTGAAGAATAAGGTCAATAAAACAACCAGCTAGTCCTCGAAAAGCACAACACTTAAATACAATAATATTTCATTCCTTATGTCATTTCAAAGTTTGATGGTTTCACACAGTCCAACTTGTGAATCATGAGTTCTAAGGTCAGTATAATAGAAATCAATGCAATTCACATGGCTGATGTGTTTAATGTGTGCGAGATCATGTTCAATTAAGATGTAATTGGTGAGCGACTCTCTGTTACCCCGGGGGTCAACTCCATTTAACACTTCATGCTTTAAATAATGTAATAATTGCATTAGAATTACAGCTCCAGCCACATTTCACGTTCAGACAATTACTTGGTACAATGCGTACTCACTGTCTCCACTTTGTTGCCATTAAGAACTTCCTGTGAACTCACGACTTCAGTCCATCGAAAGCTGAAAAACATGACATTAATACACCGAGAATGTCACTGACCATTTCAGGAGATGAGATTTGCTCACCAAGAAGAGAAAAAATACATTACAATACAAGAAACCCACAGTGCTGCAGCTTTATTGCACGCACTCTCAAAAGAGATCTATAAAAAAATAGGTAATAAAATGGTCTGTATGACAGAGTGTTACCTGAAAATCAATAAAACAGGTGCACTGGAACAGATGTTTCTTGAAGTATTGGATTTTGTTGGAATCAATAATGCCTATATTTAAGGTAAATGGAATAAAAGAAACAAATAAAAAGGGATGCATAGAAAAGTGCAGGATGAAATTAAGCCAAAAGTCACTTGAGTACTGACAGTTTTACCTTCTCAGAGGAGCATCACATCTTCCAAGATCTTCAAAAGCCCTCAGAAATCCTCAGGTTGATTCATTTTCTTTTCGGCTTAGTCCCTTTATTAATCTGGGGTCGCCACAGTGGAATGAACCGCCAACTAATCCAGCATGTGTTTTACGCAGCGGATGCCCTTCCAGCTGCAACCCATCACTGGGAAACATCCATACACACTCATTCACAAACATACACTACGGACAATTTATTCATTCATTCATTCATTTTCTTTTCGGCTTAGTCCCTTTATTAATCTGGGGTCGCCACAGCGGAATGAACCGCCAACTTATCCAGCATATGTTTTATGCAACGGATGCCCTTCCAGCTGCAACCCATCACTGGGAAACACCCATACACTTCCATTCACACACATACACTATTGACAATTTAGCTTACCCAATTCACCTATAGCGCATGTCTTTGGACTTGTGGGGGAAACCGGAGCACCTAGAGGAAACCCACGCGAACACGGGGAGAACATGCAAACTCCACACAGAAATGCCAACTGACCCAGCCGAGGCTCGAACCAGCGACCTTCTTGCTGTGAGGCGATTGTGCTACTCACTGTGCCACCGCGTCGCCCCAGAAATGACCATAAAAAACAAATACCTGAGCATTTAGCACTATTTTAACTATAGATGTAAAATAGGGCTGCACAATATTGGAAATCTGACATTGCAATATTTAGTTTTTCTATCTCTCTCTCTCTCTCTCTCTGTCTCTCTCTCTCTCTCTGTCTCTCTCTCTCTCTCTCTCTCTCTCTCT
>CAIGQW010053480.1:390674-403337 GCA_903798125.1 Danio choprae
ACACACACACACACACACACACACACACACACACACACACAAGCCCACACACACTAATAGCCCACCTTGATACAGTTGGCTGAACTATGCTTTTGAATTTCTTAGCAGGCTTCTAAATCGAGGTGTCACACTGGCGCAGAGAGAAAATGTGCTGCCATTCTAGAACCTTCCTGTCTCCGGCCGGATCAGCTTTGATGAACCAAGATGAGTTTAATATTTAGAAAAGTCTATATTTTTACCAAAGTTTCTTACCATACAACGTCAGAAAAAATGTGGAAAACACGCATGAGTGATTGAGATACGATACAATTTCACACTCTTGGAAATAGAGATACAAAAGCTGTCCGTGGGATGGTAGTTTTTCAAAACATACACGTTTGTACCACAAGGGTTTATACTTGTACCTTAAAAGTTCATATTAGTATGTAAAGTCCTCATAAAAATACCGTAAAAAGCTTCAGAAAAGTACTGCCCCATTGAGAATAGTCAAAATAGTGACAAAGCTATTTTAAAATGAATTGGTGTTTTCATCCATGGATCCATGGAGTTTTTAATATTCATTCATTCATTCATTTTCCTTAGTCCGTTTATCAGGGGTCGCCACAGCAGAATGAACCGCAAACTTATCCAGCATATTTTTTACACAGCGGATGCTCTTCCATCTGAAACCCAGTACTGGGAAACATCCATACACACTCATTCCCACTCATACACTACGGCCAATTTAGTTTATTTAATGCACCTATACCGCATGTCTTTGGACTGTGGGGGAAACCGGAGCACCCGGAGGAAACCCACGCAACACGGGAAAACATGCAAACTCCACACAGAAATGAAAAACTAGCCCAGCCGGGACTCGAACCGGCGACCTTCTTGCTGATCAATTAATTACTTTTCTAAATATGTACATGTCTGACAATATTTTGAGGCATACAAACTTTTGTTTATACTAAATTACATTTTTGTGTGTATCTTGGATTTTGTATAAATCTTGGTCAAAATGTATGATGTCCTATTTTTGCATAAAAATAGTATTATATAACAGACTTATCAATGTAAATTTGAAAGAAAATCTAATTAAAAAGTGATTACACTTTTACGTTTTGACATGTGTTTCACCCCTATTATATTATACACCAAAAATATTGGTTATATTTATTCACCTTTTATAGTTTATATGTGCACATTGATATTAAATAATTGATGTGTGCATCCCAGACCGAAAACATTCTCTCCAATGTACTGTAGCTGCTATCAGAACAGAACAAAAGACGAAAGGAAACTAACATGTATTGTTTTCAGCGCAGGTGAGCTGACATGCGTTTTGCCTTTCATCTTTTATTAGACACTGTAAAGCGTCTGCAGAGATCACTGAGCGAGCAGATAACAGGTGACGAGTGTGAATCTCCACTAGAACATCTCCTGCTTTCTTTCCTCAGAGTTATATTCTCTCGCTCGCACGTAACTATTTACACTGAAAGAAGAACTAAATTGGATCCCAGGACATTTGTGTCTTTGAAGCTGAGGATGCAACAAGTCTTCTGAACTCTCAGAGTTTTTGGGTCAGCCGTAATCTCCAACAATAGATGCTCTTCAGGGACGCCGCGGAACCTGCTCGTATCTGCTCCTCTAATGGTTTCGTTGTTTATATGCGAATATGAAGACATAACTACATCTGTCTTTCATTAGTTTCAGGGAGCTTACTTTTTTATGTTCATGAAAGGAAAAAAACAGTGTATGCTTTAACTTTTTTCCCACTCAAGTCTAATCTCATTTGTTCCAATTTTTTTTTCCCAGACATGGAAATATGGTAATGATTCTGTGTTAGTAACCCTTAAAAAATACATAAATGAATTAATATAATTAATTAATAAAAAAACCAATACATATACCCCTCTTTGAAAATGTTTTTATCCATTTCTAAGTGAATATAGGTCATATATTTTGGTGCATTTGAACAAACAGATTAAACTGATATATTTATTAAAATAATATTTTAGTCACCAAAGATCTTTAGAAATAAAAAGATTTAAACATTTAAATTCATGCGAAATATTGGCAATAAAAATTACAAACTACAAAATTCCAACAAAATGTTATACATTTTTTTTGTTTGTTTCTCTTGAATGATGCTCCTTTAATATAATATCGTAAAGCTTCCTATAGAAAATGTTCATTTAAATTAGAGATTTGTGAGGGGTGTACTCATATATGTTGATATATTAGCCGGCAGCTAGCCCTCTGCAACTCTCACATGGTGGCCCACTGAAGCTAAGCAGGGCTGTACCCTTTAATCCTGGCCAAAATCCTGCCAAATTTGCTCACTGGCCTCTGTCCTAACCATCCCCATATCATAATTGGCTTCATCACTCTGTCTCGTCTCCACCAATCAGCTGGTGTGCAATATGGCTGCCGTTGTGTCATCCAGGTGGATGCTGCACACTGATGGTGGATGAGGAGATTCCCCCAAAAATGTGTAAAGCGCTTTGAGTGTCCAGAAAAGCACTATATAAATGTAAGGCACTATTATTATTAGACAGACAGACAGACAGACAGACAGACAGACAGACAGACAGACAGACAGACAGACAGACAAAAGGCAATACAACTTTTAGCAAATTTCAGAATTGTTACTTAATTGTAGCATATGTTATAGCACTGTTAAATTAATGTAACCACTATTAAAACATCAATATTGTTTCTTATTAGTAACATTTCAACTTTTCATTCCCTCCAACATTTACTATAATTATGTCACTGTATCATTTTAATGCAGCCTCTATATTTCTAAGTCTATGTATTTTATACCTGAATGCACTGTATTACTTCAGTGATCCAATCACATTTATTGTCGCATCAGCAGCAGCACGTGTGCTATGATGAGTGAAAAGCTTAGGTGCTGGCTCCAGACAGTGCAAAGTACAATGACATACTCCAAAGCAAAACAATATCCTTTTAACAATGTTGACAATGAATACGTAAAAGAAGAAAACACACTTTACACACATACTGTATGTATGTATGTAGACACAAATAGACAAGTACACAGTCGACAAGGTGTGCACATGTACACATCATTTGACTGTTGGGGGATAATTATTGTAGGCAGTATTGTTTTTTTAAAGTAAAGGTTCTGTTAAAGTGCAGTGCGTCCTACATCGTGCTGGTATGAATGCAGTGAGGGGTATGGAAGGAGTTTGTGGGAGGTTAGACACCTTAAAGATAATACATACCACAATTGTTAATACTATCATTATGTTAACATACTTTACTAAACGTTTTAGGAGTTTTGATGCAGCCATCCTATTCTTATAGTGCAAAATTACACCGATATGGTCATGTGATATGTACACTAACCATGTGACACTGAACATATTTAACTGAAACTCTTTATTTTTACTTTTATGCATATTTGCAGGCCATGAACCGAAACACCAGTTGGTAAACTTAGAGATTTATGAATGAAAAAAAAACAACTACTAATGACAGGTGGGATTAAATGGGTTCAATTTAGTGGTAACGCCACAGATTGTCACTTAAGAAAAGCTCATTACAAACTAATTTGCTCGATTTGGATGGATATTTGTCATATGGACGTCCCCACTATGATTTCCACTTCCTAAGTCACGAGTCTCGCCGCAAACAGTCAACGCTGACACTAATGGCTCAAACAGCTCTCAATCATCATAAATTACCGCTCATTAACAATCATATTTGAATAATACCGTAATCAAGCAGAACTCTGGTAGACTTATAAAGCAGTTAGGAACTATTAACGATGAAAAATGTTTAATGGCCTCGTACTAATCAGAGCATCAGTTTTGGCTCCCTAAAGAAATGAAGTGTACCATGAGTCTGAGATATAAATATTTATAATATTGCAAAATTAAATCTAAATCTTAAAAAGGGTTTAGGTTTAGTTAGTGATATCAAAGATAGTACATTCTTCAAACCATCTTGTTTTTATGAGCATACAATTTTAAGTGAACTGTCTCTTTAAATCCGCATCCATAAGACTGATTTATGACATTAATCATCAATGTGAAGATTTCAGGAGCTTGACAATATAAATGTCCTGCAAAATCTTGGACATTCCCCCAAACATCTCCTTTATTATTTCACACAGGAAATAAACGAATCGAGTGCTGGACCAACATGAGCCTTGTTAATGATGATGGTTTTTATTTTTAGGTCAATAATTCTGTTAAACAGCTTATCCAGACGAGCTGTAAAAACTGCTCACTTGTAAATATCATTATAATGCTTTACCGTCTGCATGCAAATTCGCAGTATTCCTCTCAGAGGGACCTTTTGTCCTTTACAGCAGAAAGTTATGTGCAGATGCAAATATCCAGCCTAAAACAGTTGCGTAATGCACAGACTGTCTTACAGTGCTAATATTAACACCATTTGTTAATATTAGCAGAGAAAGATGTTAAAAAAATACCTTTATTGTTTAACTGTTGTATCTTTTGCTTAAAAAAGGAATGGAAAAAAAATGAAATCTTGAGTTTGTTTCTGGATTAGAGTACAGGTTTTTATAAAACAAATTTTAGGCTACGTCTACACTAATCTGGATAAACTTGAACATGTCGATTTCGTCTAAAAACGCTCCATGTCCACACTATCCTTCTCAATTCTTTCGGTCATCCACATTCAAACGACTGAAATCTCTTTTGTTCAATACTGCGCATGCAGACAGATGTACTGTAAGATGGTTTTAAACCTGCTTCATATCCACCTGGCGTTCATTTACTTTCCATCTCTTTGAAATGTTGCAGTAATATGTCGCAACTGTGTTCTGCTTCCGCCGCTGAACAATAGCTCCCAGTAAATATTCTGTGTCCTTTTAAAGCAGTGTTTCTCAACCACGTTCCTGAAGGACCACCAACACTGCATGGCTGTCTCCTTTCTCTGTCACATCCATTACAGGTCTTTCAGTCTCTGCTAATGAGACGATGATCTGAATCAAGTGTGTTTGGTTAAGGAGATATGGAAAATGTGCCGAATTGGTGGTCTGCCAGGAACGTGGTTGAGAAACACTGCTTTTAAGCGATGCAATATGGATCAGGTACAAAACTGACATTAATCTTTAATAAAGCTGTCAATACGGACAGCATCCAAAACATCTGCGTTACAATGTCATCCTCCATGTTAGCTGAATTGGTCACATGACTAAAATATGTCATCATTTTCGAAAGCCTCCGTTTTCACATGTCACACTGCAACACGAAAATAGCGTTTTCAAATGTATCGATTTTGGAAAGCGTTTTCATAAATATACATTTTTGTGTCCTAAAACAGCCTGACTGAAGGCCAAAACAGAGAGAAAAATATACTTTTTGAAATGAAAACGTATTAGTGTGGAAATGACCTTAAACCCTTTTACTATTTGTTGAAGCTTGAGTAATTTCAGACTATATAAAATAATTATATAACTTTAAAATAAATATTAATATGAATTTTTTTACCGCTGACAGGAATGCTGGGATAAAAGTCAATGCAACTTTCAGCAAATTTCAAAATTGTAGCTTTATTTTAGCATATATTATTTATTCATTCATTTTCTTTTCGGCTTAGTCCTTTTATTAATCAGGGGTCACCACAGCGGAATGACCCGCCAACTTATCCAGCATATGTTTTACGCAGCGGATGCCCTTCCAGCCCCAACACCCTCATTCACACACATACACTACGGCCAATTTAGCTTATTCAATTCACCTATAGCGCATGTCTTTGGATTGTGGGGGAAACCGGAGCACCCGGAGGAAACCCACGCGAACATGGGGAGAACATACAAACTCCACACAGAAATGCCAACTGACCCAGCTGGGGCTCGAACCAATGACCTTCTTGTTATGAGATGACAGTGCTACCCACTGAGCCACGTGCCACCCAGCATATATTATAGTACAATACTGTTAAATTAGCGTAACTACTATTAAAACTGAAACTGAAATTAAAAACTATTAAAACCGTAACATTTTAATGCAACCTCTATATTTCTAACTATATTTCTAAGTATACGTTTTAGTTCTCCAGCTGTGATTCTTTCTCGAACCATAATCCTAAACAGTGAAAAGCACACGCACTATTCCAGACTCATTCCTAACACTTCAGTTGACTGGATTTTCATAATGTCATTTTATAAGTGTTTTTGACATTTTCTCACAGCCACTTCCAAAGTTGTAAAGCTCATCAAGGTTTTGTCTGAAATCGCAGCTCTTTTCTTTGGCTTTTACACATTGAGATGAATGACTGAGTTTGGCCTTTGTTTAAGTCTCATAAGTGAAATGGGAGGTCATGGTCGAACAAATTCCTGTTCCTAGTCACTCAAGTGCACTCGAATAAATGTAAAATATCAATGGAAATATCCTTCAAACCGGTTTTGCTCAAATGAAGTCATACACTGTAAAAATGCGGTTAAATCCATTGCCTTAAAAACAAGTTGACTTTACTTAAAAAATAAAAGTAAACCCATTAAAACTGGGAACTGTTAAGTTGACTTAATTTGTTAACATGCTTGTTTTTGTGCTGTGTTTTAATTTGGTTTCAATTATTTTTTGTTAATATTTTGAACATTTTGAAACTTAATTTATTAAGTCAAGTTGACTAAGATGACTTTTGTTGAGTTGAATTAACTTAATTACAATAATGCACAAAGTTCATTTAGTTAATCATTTTAAGGCAACATGTTTGATTTAAAAGCAATAGGTTTACTCACTTAAAAGCAACAAGTTGACTACTTAAAACAAATGTAAATCCATTGTAACTTGGAACTGTTAAGTTGACTTAATTGATTAAGTTGACCTTTGTTGAGTTGACTTAACTTAATTATAATAATGCACAAAGTTAATTTACTTAATCATTTTAATGCAACGTGTTTGATTTAAAAGCAACCGGTTTACTCACTTAAAAGCAACAAGTTGACTTTACTTAAAAATAAATGTAAACGCATTGTAACTTGGAACTGTTAAGTTGACTTAATTCATTAAGTTGACTAAGTTGACTTTTGTTAAGTTGACTTAACTTAATTATAATAATGCACATAGTTCAATTACTTAATAATCGTAAGATAACATGTTTGATTTAAAAGCAATAGGTTTACTTAAATTTTTAAAAAGTCAATGAATCGCTTTTTACAATGTAGGGGTGCCAATAATTGAAGCCCAACACATATAATTAAAATATTTAGCTTTTCTGCTGTGTTTTAATTAGTTTTCAATACATTTTCTTATATAATTGATAATATATTTAATAATAATTTTTTTTAACCACATTTTTTGCTTATATTTTTTTAAACGTGCACATGTTAGTAGAGGGCACTGTGTGGAGTTTAACGGACCAAATCAACCCGCTGTAGTCCTAATCCTAATATAAAAAAAACTACTTCATATTATCTGTCCGCCTGCTGTAGAGGTTACTAATTCCCACTAGAGGGAGTCCTGTGTGTCTCCAGTATGGTAATTCATGTCGTACTAGGCTAGATCTAGATAGGTCAATTTATTTCCTTGTTTTTATCGCATACTCAAATCTGCACGATGCTCTACTTTGGATCTGTGGGGATTTTTTTTTACAGTGCATTCGAGGAGCTTTTCAGGACAGGAATAGCCATTCGGGAGATTGATAGAAGACATCTGACATGTACAGGAGCCAGGATGCAAATTACATCAAGTACTTTTTTATTTTTTTATTTTTGGCAGAGATTGACATTCAATTTACCCTGACAGCCATGTAACTGAGATTCCTGGTGACTTTTCCAGTGTTTATTTTTATTTTTTGAAATTCACAATGTAGTCAATTCTCATTCAGGACCTTTGGGTAAATATTTTTTTTAAAATGAAAAATATTAACAATTGAAGAAGACATTCGATATTTGTTAACATTATATCTACACTGTAAAATATGCTGGGTTCCACACAATTCGATTTGTGTTAGGACAACATGATAAGTTAACTTATTAGATTTTACAAATGTAAGTGGATTGAACATGAAACAATTAAGTTGTCCCAAAAAACATCAAGAACTGTGTTGTTTCATCTTGTTTCAACACAGGCTCATTCTGAAAATTTACCCCTTACATTTCTGGAGATCACGAATTATGTAGCCAGAAGTACGTATGGCTGCATTTCGTCTTTAAAACGAATGCTATGGGGCAGTATGACTCCGTTCCTTTTCGTGCTTACCAGCTGACCGCTTACCTCCGTATGGACGGCTTTCCCGCTGTTACCAGTTTGTCCAGTAGCTCACCATGTACGTTTGCGGACTTGAGACGCAGAGAGGAGTTGACGACAGGATTCGAGTCTGGTGAAGAACGATTCCAGAAAGCAGGTAAGACAAAAACAGAAGCCAACAAATAAAATAAACAAGTAAATAACAGGGTGAGAATGTGGTAAAATCTGAAAACGTGGTAAAAATCAGGCGAGGGCTTTTCTTTTTCTAGATTGCTGTTTAAAACTGTCGGTTGGGTTTAGGAAAGTGGGTGGGCGCTGGTCAATCGGTGCTTTTGTAACACTATTGGTTGGGTTTCGGGAAGGAAAAGAATGGGTCAGTCGATTGGCTAGTCAGTCAGTCGACAGCGGCCTCTGGTGGATTTACCTGAGAAAAGCATGCACGAATGGCACTCGCAAGAGAAATTTGAGATCTCAAAAAGCACACACAGTGGCCTCTGGTGGACTCGCGAAAACAAAAACTGCAAAAAAACTTACCTCCTGAGACGTATTTGGCGCTCTCCAGAAATGTATATAGTGGTACGTTTTTTTAGAATGAGCCTGGGTTGGCTTATTTTACATATGTCATTTTTTGAGTGTATGATACCATCATATAATACCAACTAGTTGTTATTTATATTTAATTGATTTATTACATGGTATCTGTCTTAAAAAGTCTTAAATTTCTAAAACCAAATTTAAGGCCTTAAGAAGTCTTAAATTTCCAGAACTATTGTGTTTTAGGTCTTAAATCATTTTAAAAAGGTTTTAATTTTGCCTAAAGCTACCCAATCGGGCTAAAACCCATTCAATCCTTAACATTCCATCTCAATAAAGTTTTACCAAAAGTTTATTTATTAACTCTATTTACCAATATGGTTTAATTATCTTCCTTACAATAGCAAATGTTTTTTTTATGTTTTAACTAGGCCATTAGACAAAATCCTTAACGTTTAGCCTAATTTAATTCATAATGGTCCTAAGAAGGTCTAAAAAAGTCTTAAATTTGATTTGATGAAACCTGTAGACCCTGTATTAACACTCTTTCATTTATATTACAGTTTATAATATAATACAGTTTTATGATTTTTTATTAAATGTCTAAGATATATGCCATTACCTCTATAATAATGTTAAATTCAATATGCTATATTATCAAACTATTTTTTTCTGCTATCATTTAGCCTAATATCGATATATATATATTACATATATTTAAAAAATATCTCATGCATGTATATTTTTTACAGTATGCTATGTCCATCCGAACTCACAAAGCCAAAATCAAAGACCCAACAATATTATTTTACATGTATTTCCACAATTGAATGATCTTTTAAGTTCTACATGATTGTTAACTCACAGCTTACAGTTAAATAAAATAAGCTAAATATTGATAAACGTCCCTCAGTGCTCGCAAAACCATTCATCAGACAATTCTAAGTAATAAACGCCCAACTCACGTCTAAAACTCCCGTTTTCATCTTCAACAGGGAACGCTTCATTTAGCACCTTATCCAAAGCCTGCAGCTGCATTCGTCCTCATTGTGCTCAACCTCCTGTTGAACGGCTCCATACGTTACCTGACCTAAAAAAAAAAGTGTCAGAAATTCAACAAAGCAAGCATTGTGCTATCACACACTCTCAGACGCACATTAAGTGCTGCCGTCGACACTAATAGGGCATTATGGGTTCAGCTGAATGGATTATTCGCTTGTTAAGTAAATACCGTTTCAGTATCATACCGTTTCCGGGTCCAAGCCTTTACTCATTTGAATTCAGAAAAATATGTATTTAGTTTTTTCTATTTTGTCTTTTTTTATACAAGAACAATAGACAACAATACATATAACTTATTGCAATCATAGGCAAGATGCATATTGACAGGTTATAGCAAAATGATCATTTTAACCTGTAGTCCCTCGACAGGTTGGTGTTTATAGAGTTATTTTTTGTGTGCAAATTGGTTCAAATAGACTAGTCAGTAATATTATAACTACAATATAACTGTACAAAAACATAAACACATTGACAAAAATTGGTGTAAAATGTACAGTATTACTGGCAATTTTGGTTAAATTGGTAAAAATTGCCAGCAATACTGCAAAATTTACAAGCGCACTGAAAATGTTTACAGTATTACAGTCAATTTTTACAGTATTACTGGCAAGATGTACATGTGCACTGTAAATGAACAATCACAACTGTGCTGTAAAACTACAGCACAATTGTAATTGTTAAATTACAGTGCACTTGTAAATTTCCCAGTATTACCGGCAACCAAAATTGCCAGCAATGCTGTAAATTTTACAGCATTTTTTTTACAGTGCGCATATGAAATATTCAGTGTTCCATAAATCAACCAAATTTCTTCTAAAATCATTCCAAGAATCTGACCCTCCTCACTCACAACACACTCATTCTTCACACACAACAGGCAAATGTACAAACACCATCTCTCCATTAAGGATACATAACACACACGTTCAACACGCATGAATTTTTACAAAATCATGGTGCAAACTACAGTCTCTAGACTTACTGCGAGTAGATTAGAGATGTGGTTGCCAGAATTGTACCATTAAAAATACAGTAGAAGCCTTTCTAAATTTACGGTAAACTACCACGTTTCATTAATTCATACAGCACCGTTTAAAGTATTCAAGGGATACTCAGAAAGGAAATGTACAGTTCACTTATACTCACATTCAGGCCATCAAACATGCACCTAACCTTTTTGTTTTGCTGTCTTTGGCGATTCGAATAACGCAATCACGGCAGTCAATTACTCGTTTTTAAGATAAAAATAAACACAGATGGATTAATAATATTGTAAATTATGTTCTATTTCTTCTATAGGCTGATCTCAGTGGTTAGCACTGTCGCCTCACAGCAAGCACTGGTTCGAGCCCCGGCTGGGTCAGTTGGCATTTCTGTGTGGAGTTTGCATGTTTTCCCCGTGTTGGCGTGGGTTTCCTCCGGGTGCTCCGGTTTCCCCCACAAGTCCAAAGACATGCGCTATAGGTGAATTGGGAAAGCTAAATTGTCCATAGTGTATGTGTGTGAATGAGTGTGTATGGATGTTTCCCAGTGATGGGTTGCGGCTGGTAAAACATCTGCTGTGCAAAACATATGCTGGATAAATTGCCGGTTCATTCCGCTGTGGCGACCCCAGATTAATAAAGGGACTAAGGCGAAAAGAAAATGAATGAACGAATAAATTAATATTTATATATACGATAATTTTAAATTTTTTTAAAAATCTAAATACTGTATGAAATTGTACGTCATATATGTAATTCACATATATTGTCTTATATCAGATGTCTATGTGGGTGTGGGCATATAGGCCTATTAGTAATGTTTGTTGTTTGCTTTTAGCATCTAATAGAGTGTTTGGACCCCAAAAACTATGACACTCGATGTCAGAATTAACAACTGGATAGGACAGGCATTGATATTATGATATGTTTGACTCGCTTGCTGGGCTGTTGAGGAGGAAAGCAGAAATCACCCAAAAGTCCTTCTTTTTTTGGTTATTTTCTCCTAGTCTTCTGCTCCGTCATCCAGTCTCTCAAACGTCATTCAGAGAGATTCAAAATGACATGTCGCAATCGGTCACAAGACATTGTAAGAGCAAGTGGCACTTGACATCACTGGTGTCAGACCAGACTCAATGTGTCTCGAGGAGCAGATTTTCAAATATTGAAGAAGTACTGTGGTGGAAGGAAATAATATATTTCAGACTATTACTCTTTCACAGGCAGCACCTTTATCATTTCTGGAGCACGACAGTAGAGACAGTGTTAACTTTACTTCCAGTGGATGCAAACTTTTTCAGCTTTTGTATTCTAATAAAGTAAAATGAAATATTAAAGGTCCCATGAAATTAAAATGAAGTTTTTTAGATGTTAGTATCAGTATTGATAGTTTTAGCTATAGTGTGCTCCAAAACAGTAACAGAATTTGTGTTTAGAAGATATAAAACTGATATAAACATGTAAAGCTTGTAGTTTGTCACTTACGCTTAAATGGATCAATGGTTTTATTCACGTCACCTCATACTTCAGTTTCTCATCAAATCATAACCAATCAAATGCTCTCTAGTGTCTGACATGCCCCGCCCCTTTCAAGATGCTTCTCATTTGCTTTTCATTTGATGCGCTTGAGCTTAATCACTCACTGGCAGAGCTGTGATATAACAAAAATGCAGCTTAGATAGTCTGCTGACAAAAATAATAGATAAATAAATTAAATTATGCTCAAAATTGTTGAAGATCGATGTAACATTGCTTTATTGAATGGATTTACTTAGGAATGACAAAAATATTCAACTGTTTTTTAAAATAGAAATATAACACATATACCATATTATTTATTACATTTTAACCTTATTATGTAGGTTAACTTCGATAAAATCTTCTTTATTATTTAATTTATTATTTATTAATAT
>CAIGQW010053480.1:414221-425139 GCA_903798125.1 Danio choprae
CAATCAATCAAACAAACAAACAAACAAACAAACAAACAAACAATCAAACAAACAAACAAACAAACAAACAAACAATCAAACAATCAAACAGACAATCGCAGGCACAATCAAGGTGAAACCCAGAAAACGCAACCCAAAACAAAAAACTAAACAAACATCTACCCAAAGGAATACACTCCTCAAAACAAACAAACAAACAAATAGAGAAACTAAATAGTAAACTCAAAATCTAAAAACAGACTAAAAAACAAAGCAAAATAAATAATCAGAACAAAACAAAAACACAACCCAGCACAGCAAAACAAACCCTTCAAGAAAAAAACACAACAAAAACAAAACTCAACTCAATGGAATAAAATTTGTATTACTATTATTTCTTAAAAAAAAAAAAACTTTTCATCAACTTCATCTGTTCACAAGGACAAAATGACTCAGGATTATGCCTCAAAACAGTAAAAGGTGAAGAGTTTACTCAGCTGCAGGTCCAACAAAACAAAGACGAGGCTTGGATACAATTTCAGTTGTTATTTACGTCCTCGGCAAGAAAAGCCTACAAACACTTTGGTCTTAGAACAGAGAAGAAATTCACTCATCCGCCTCCCACCGTCGCCTTCCTCCACAAGTCAATTACTAACTGATCCAGTACCTACAGGATCACCTTTATGCTTCATCCTCTGAGGATTCGCAAATGTCTGGCATGTCTTGCATTAATCTGAACATGGCAAAAGAGGGATAACACCGCTATTGCACATTGATCTCACGATAGATAGTCCTGAACCTCCTCTATCGCTCTTGAAGGACAATTGTTTGTAATCGAATCTAATCCCGTGACGGTTCACCATCCTGACAGCTCATTATGAAATGATACTCATAAGCTGTCGTAGGTTTTGTCAAGGAACATTTAAACATCACATTTCTATGACAATATTGCTAATCTCGAGGGTCTGACCCTCATTAAATAAAACAAGTAAATTATTATTTTCTTTAGTTTAGCTACAAAATATTGTAGATGTAAAACTAATAAATAAAAACTACAAGTTTAAAACAAACAAACAAACAAACCAACAAACAAATCAAAAAACATATTTGTTACCATAGAACAAAATAACAGTCATAAGGGTACATTGTTTGAATTTTGAGATTTATACATTACATAAAAGTGGAATAAATAAGCTGTCCATTGAGGTATGGTTTGTTAGGAAAAGACAATATTTGGTTTGAAAATGTCGATTCTGAGGAGAAAATAAAATTCATTCGTTCATTCAGCTTTTCAGGGGCTGGGTCGTGGGGGCAGCAGTCTTAGGAGAGAACCCCAGACTTCCCTCTCCCCAGACACTTCCTCCAGCTCCTCCGGGGGGATCAGCTCCTCCGGGGGGACATAGTCCATCCAGCATGTCCTGGGTCTTCCCTGAGGCCTCCTCCCGGTGAGACATGCCTGGAACACCTCCCTGAGTCCAGGAGGCATCCGAAACAGATGCCCGAGCCACCTCAGTTGACTTCTCTCGATGTGGAGGAGCAGCGGCTCTACTCCGAGCTCCTCCCTGCGAAGGAAACTCATTTCGGCTGCTTGTATTCGAGATCTTATCTTTTCGCTCCATGACCATAAAATAAAATAATAATTTCTTTAAAAGTGTCAAAATTAAATTCTTAGCAATTCATATTAGTAATCAAAAATATATTTAAATGTATTCATAATAGGAATTTACTAAATGTCTTAATGGGACATGGGATCTTTACATAATATTTTAATTATTTTAGGCATAAAAGATATATTAATATGTATAATACATTTTTTTCTTTTTCCCCCGCCACAGAAATATGCAATGAAAGATTGGTTTGTGGTCCAGGGTCACATTTTTCACTTGAAATAAAAACACTACAATAATTGTGTTTTAGCTACACTGTAAAAAAATATCTGTTAATTAACAGTTTACATATTTTGTGATTCACAAATGTGTTTTTCATTTATTTACGGTTGTGAATCGCATTATCCGGCCTTGGTCTCTGCTCTGTCGACTTTTGATGTTGAAATAATATAATGTATAAGAAATAATATACAGAGAAATAAGTCTGTAAAATAACAGAAAATGTACTGGCAGTTTATTACAAGGTTTTTGTAGCGTGATATACAACATTAAACCAGACAATATATCACTTTAAACTATTAAAAATGTTAATAAAAGTCACTTTTTCAAACTTTTCAAGGTTAAAAGCTATTGCAAAAAAGATTAATGCCCCATAATGCACTTAATAAACATAAGTGCATTATGCATTATTTATGCATTACGCAGCATAAATAAACATGGAAAAAATAAAAACATGAATCACAAAATACAGAAAACGCTAATTTATGGATATTTTTACAAAGCAGAAACCAACATTTCTCATTTTACTTTTACTTACTTTAAGCTGATGTTTTAAACTACACTGTAAAAATATCTGTAAATTTGCAGTTTTCCATTTTTTCAACATAGGCTCATTCTGAAAACGTAGCCCTATATACTGTACATTTCTGGAGATCGCAAACTATGTAGCCAGAGGTACGTATGGCTGCATTTCCTCTTTAAAACAAATGCTACGGGGCGGTATGACGCCGTTCCTTTTTTCGCTTACCAGCTGACCACTTACCTCAGTATGGGCGGCTTTTTTGATGTTCCAAGTGTGTCTGGTGGCTTGCCATGTATGTTGGTGGACTTGTGACCTGGAGCAGAGTTGACCGCGACGACGGGGTTCAAGTCCAGCGAAGAACAGTTCCAGAAAGCAGGTAAGACATAGGTCAAAAAATAAAATAATAAGTAATTAACAGGGTGAGAATATGGTAAGATCTGAAAATGTGGTAAAAATCAGGCTGCCTCGAGGACTTTTCTTTGTCTGGATTGCTTTTGAAAACACTGTCGGCTGGGTTTAGGGAAGTGGGTGGGTGGGTCAATCGGTGCTTTTGAAAACACTATCGGTTTGGTATAGGGAAGGAGGAGGGTGGGTCAATCGATCGGTCGACAGCGGCCTCTTGTGGATTTTTAAGAGCAGGCACGAAAGGAAATTTGAGATTTCAAATAGCATACACAGCGGCCTCTGGTGGATTCGCGAAAACAAAAACTGCAAAAAAAACGTAGCTCCTGGGTTGAGCCTGAAATTAGCATGGGTTGCATTTTTTTTGTAATTCATGTTTTTATTTATAAAATAAAATACATTTTCCCGTTTATTTATGCTTTTGAATTGCATTATGGGACCTTAATCTTTCTTCCAACAACTTTTAACCTTGAAAAGTTCAAAAAAGTGGCTTTTATGAACATTTTTAATAGTTTAAAGTGATATATTGTCCGTGTTGGTGTTGTATATCACGCTACAAAAACCTTGTAATAAACTGCCAGTACATTTCCTGTTATTTTACAAACTTATTTCTCTGTATATTATTTCTTATAGGCTACATTATATTATTTCAAAATACTAAAATGTCAATAAAAGTCACTTTGTTAAACTCTAGAGTTGAATTTTTAACATCAAAAGTCGACAGAGCAGAGACCAACACCCCATAATACAATTCACAACCGTAAATAAACGGAAAAACACAAGGAAACTCGTAATTAACAGATATTTTTTACAGTGTAACAAAAAATGTAAAGTAAATATGAACCATGATTTCAAGATCTCTCCCTTGAAGGACAATTGCGTTTAATCTAATCCTGGCAGCTCATTACGATATGAAACGTTTAGTCAAGTAGCCTTTAAACAGCATATTTCTGCAATAATATTGCTAAATCTCGTCTCGCGGGTCTGACAGGTGACCAATGTTGTAGTCTTACACACGGCCCACAGTGATGGTTTCAATTAGCGCTTTTCTCGTTCTCTGTAGCCGAGTCCTGCTCGTATAATTGGGCTTAAGGTTGACTCTCATTATGTGCTTGTCGAACAGCAATCTAACACTTTGCCATCTGTTTATTTTAGCGTTAATCATATTCATTCTGCAGCGTTATTATTCCAGATGGCTTCCATAATTGTGCGGTTTCTTATGCAGCTGTTTTATGGGCAGTTTAGGAGGCGATCCAAACCCAGCTGACGGAGAGCCACAGCAAGCGTAATGGGAAAATAACCAGCTTTTTGTGTGTGTGTGTGTGTGTGTGTGTGTGTGTGTTTTGTATTTTTCTTTTCATTCCAAGCATGGTTTCAACATTTCAGCCAAGTAATTTCGAAGTTTAATTGTGTCCCGTGTAAAGCAGCCGCTCAGGTTTGACGGGAAAATCATTTGGAAAATGGAAGGTGTCAAAAAATTGAAAAATGCAACAGAAAGGATGACTAGGAAATCATTTATTTCTTTTTACGTCAGGTTTACAGGTATTTCAGAGTGACTTTCATTTCCGTGGACGTTTATTGTTGTAGATATCTATAAAAGTTGAAATGTTCAGGAGTTGTTTCTTTTTCAAATAGAAATATGAGGATATTAACATCTTTATTATATTAGCAATATTAATGTAACAGTCGGGCCAGGTTCTCCCCACTCATTCACCGCCATCACTCTGATCACCGTCCCCTGTATTCTGATTAGCCCCACACCTGCACGCCATCCCCTGTCATCACATTAGCCCCATATAACCCAGCACTGTACTCCTGCCTCATTGATAGACAGAAGGACTAACCCTCCCACGGTCAGTGTTATCTAGCTCAGTGGTGCCGCTGGCCGGTACGGGTCCTATGACAGCATTCTGATGGTGTCGCTGACAACATTGAAGAGTGAGGAGGGCGGGATTCGCAAACTAAATGGAAGAGGGGTGGAGTTGGGTGTCGCAGACAAAAAAGTGAAGGGTGGGGGTGGCTGGGGGTGTGATTGGGGGACCCCTAATAGTAACTCTGGCGGCCCCAAAACGGCATGGGCCCTTAAAATCATCCTAACTTCTCCCCCAGCAGCACCCCAGATCTAGCTTTCAAATGGTATACTTCCCTGTCTCGTTTTCCTGTTATCTCCAGTACTCCTCGTTCTTCCTAGTGTGACACTTATAGTTATACTGAACTTAATTTTTGCTACCTGTATAAAAATACATACAAGCTAATTAAATTGAAATGATCTGTAATTAGCTTACTAAAAATGTATTTCAGCTAGTTGTCACAAACTTACCTTTCATTTAGTTTCATTAAATACATAATAAAATTGCTAATACAAATGACAAAACACAACACAATTACAAAAATGGTAACAAATACAAAGTACTGCGTACACACACGTAAGAAAATAAAAAACTAATTCAAACTGACACTTTGACTTGACTAATTGGTTTATATAGGTAACTACAAAATGGAGCTTATAATATGCCGAAACATTCTGAATTTGTATTGTGTTCATTTGAATTATTAACAATTGTAATTTTAATAAAACTGAATATTATTTTCCCTTACAAATGTTTAGAATTTGAACTTGAATATTGACCATCTGAAATTTAAGACAACTGAAATGTTTTAAGTCTGATTTTTATAGACGTATTTTCAATCTTTTATTTCCTTTATTTTTTTTTGTTCTGAGTTCGTAGACTGCAGATATCCCGTTTGTAAAAATACAGGTTCAAGTTTTCAAGATGAAAAAATTCAGAACATCAAATTCAATATTCTACAATTCAAAACCAGAAATTCAGATTCGGCGCAGAAAGTAGGTCAGGAGTCATCGACAGGGAAGAGTAGATGATCATGTCACGGTCACACAAGCAAGAGAGGACAGGGAGTTAGTGTTCGTGGTGTTTATTAAAACACAAGTGAAGTCTTCACACTCAATAGTGCACAGATCGCAGGAGTTTGTCTCGACGATGCACAGAACAGCAGATGAGAGCATAGGAGTAAACAGAAGATGCATGAGGAAGAGATGACCATCCAACGTTGATTTCAACCGGTGAGTGAATGAATGAGGTGAGCTTATATAGTGAGTGGGTGATTGCCGGTGCAGGTGTGTGTGATTACAGGTGCAGGTGTGTGTGATCAGTATTCTGGTGATTGTTCGTGGTGTGTGGTGGATGGTGACTGTGAATGGTGACTGGGGCTGATGGAATGTGCAGAGGGTGTGACAGATCACCTCTATTAAATTACAATTGATAATTCAAATTCATTTATTCATTTTCCTTCGGCTTAGTCCCTTTATTTATCAGAGGTCACCACAGCGTAATGAACCTCCAACTTATCCAGCATATGTTTTACGCAGCGGATGCCCTTCCATTACTGGGAAACACCCATCACACACACACACATTCACACACACATACACTACGGCCAATTTAGCTTATTCAATTCACCTATAGCGCATGTCTTTGGACTGTTTGGGGAAACTGGAGCACCAGGAGGAAACCCGGGGAGAGCATGCAAACTCCACACAGAAACACCAACTGACCCAGCCAGGGCTCGAACCAGCTACCTTCTTGCTGTGAAGCGACAGTGCTAGCCACTGCGCCGCCCTAATTCAAATTAATACAATTCAATTATGTTTCTGCATATTTTAAGCTCCATACTACTACAGCTGTTTTAGTCACGTGAATAAAATATATACTGTAAAAACATAAAAAAAACATTTTATTTCAGTTGTGAAACACATTTTTTGATTTGCAAATATGTAAATTCAGATAAGAAAACGTTCTGAAAATGTGACAAAACCAAAAATGACTAAAATTAAAAAAATAAATAAGTTCCAACCATTGTGACTAACACTCTCACTCTCTCTCCACATGTTGGTTTTGGTGGTTTATGAGGACTCTCCATTGGCGTAATATAAAACCATTCATTATATCACCTCACCTCATCCCTAAACCTAACTCTCACAGAAAATGGTGACAAAAAAGACCCTGTTAATAAGATTTTTAAGCATTTTGAATTACTAGGACACAAGGCATGTCCTTATAAACCACATTAACATTGTAATACCTTGTCATTCCCATGTCATTATACAAATTTGTGTCCTCGTAAACCAGCAAAAACAAGGACACACACATGCATATATATGTGTACTTGTTTTTGTTGGTTTACGATATATATATATATACATGCACACAGAGAGGAAAGAGTGTGTCTCCTGCAGGTGGTTTGTCAAGTCCACTCACCTCTGTGAGACACACTTAGAGTTGCACAATATTTTCCAAAAAACATGTAATCTTTACAAGAAGGTGTCTGGTGCACATGGAGTGGAAAAGAATATCCTACAGGTGGTTTATCAAGCCCACTCACCTGCATGATGCACACTCAGTATTGCACAATGTTTTCCCAGGAATGTGGATATAAATTCATTGAAAAGTCATTATTAAAATACAAATACATACATAAAATTTTTTTTGTTCAACAGCCCCATGAAAATCCAAATACTGCAATCATCAAAGCTTTAAAAGACATAAATGAGTAGTTATGTCATTTGGGAATAAGATTGCACTGGATTTTGAATCATGATCGCTATTTAATTTAGATGTCGTGACAGAAAACCGTCCACACAAAAGCATTTGATCCGACCAGGTAACCACAAAACCTTAATGTATTGTTTTGAATTGAGTCAGCAGTAAGCCGTGAGATACAGGGGCCAAATAATTGCTTAAACAGTGCATTGGTAGACTACAATTACTCCGTCAGCACTATAATGAATATGTCATTTAATGATCTGCTGCTGTATGGATGGCGACTGTCAGAATGCAAGATGAGCCAAATCCTGTGAAGGACTTTGGGTCAGATTCAAAGCTGCTGTTCGCTGAATGAAAACGTACATAAATCTAAATGATGAACGCATATGATAGCACTGAGAGAGACATTATAGCAGCCCCTGGGGAAATAGCATTCGGAGATGATTTTTACCTTCATTATAGATGCTAAGAGGAGTCAAAGTTTTGGGATCAGTACGATTCTTTGTTTTTAAAAGAAGCTTATTGAATAAAAAAAGTGAAATATTAATGCCATTTAAAATATATATTTTTTTAATTTAATGTAATTGACTTTTTTATTCTTGTGATTTAAAGCTGAATTTTTATTTTTGAGATCAGAAAGATTTTTTGATTTTAAAAGAAACTTATTCTGCTCATCAAGAATGCATTTATTGATTAAAAAATGCTGAATATTAAAACAATTTAAAGTGGATTTATTTTTAGTTGAATAAGCAAACATGAACATGTATTTCAGCATCATTACTCCAGTCTTCAGTGTCACTGTCCTTCAGAAATCATTTTAATATTGATCTGCTGCTCAAGAAGAAACATTTAATATTATTGCCGGTGTTGAAAACTGTTTGGCTGCTTCATATTTTTGTGGAAAATGTGATACGATACCATTCAGAAGTATCATTAAAAATTTTTATTTTTAACTACTTAATAAAGACATTCAATGTAAGTTTCGCAACCCAGGCTCAATCTGAAAACGTAGCCCTGTATACATTTCTGAAGTGCACCAAATACATCCCAGGAGGTATGTTTTTTTTCTTTTTATGTTTTTTTCGCAAATCCACCAGACGCCGCTGTGTACGCTTTTTGAAATCTCAAATTTCTCGCGCGAGTGCCATTCACACCTGCTCTTCTCACGTAAATCCACTAGAGGCCGCTGTCGACTGACTGACTGACTGACTGACCAATCGACTGACCCACCCTCCTCCTTCCCTTACCCAACCATTAGTGTTTTCAAAAGCACCGATTGACCAGCGCCCACCCACTTCCCTAAACCCAACCGCCTGATTTTTACCACGTTTTTAGATTTTACCACATTCTCACCCTGTTATTTACTTGTTTATTTTATTTTTTGGCTTCTGTTTTTGTCTTACCCACTTTCTGGTACCATTATTCACCAGACTCGAACCCCGTCATCATGATAAACTCTGCTCCATGTCACAAGTCACTGGACAAACTGGTAACACCGGAAAAGCCATTCATATGGAGAAAAGACGTCAGGTGGTAGGTGTGAAAAGGAACGGCGTCATACCGCCTCTATAGTGGTCACTTTAAAGACAAAATGCACATAATTGGCAATCTCCAGAAATGTAGATAGGCTCATTTTGAAAACATAGCCCTATGTTGCAATGCAGTTTCCACAACAATATGATCCAGGAAATGTTCTCAACATTGATAATCATTATTCATATATAATCATTAAAAATCATTATATAATCATTAAAAAATCATTAATAATGATTGAGTACCAATGATAACTGATCATAACAAAACAACAGATTATCATATCATACCTATTTCTGAAGGACCACGTGACCAAGAAGACTGGAATAAATTCAGCTTCGAATAACAGGAATAAATTGCCATTTAAAACATGAACGTTAATTTTAAATGTAAATAATATTTCACAATATTACTGTATTATTGTGTTTTTGATCAAATACAGTTGATGGCAAAATGATTAGCCCTCCCGAGAAATTGTCATTCTTTTTCAAATATTTCCCAAGAGATGTTTACCAGAGAAAGGAAATTGTCACAGTGTTACTATAGTATATTTTCTTCTAGAGAAAGTATTATTTCTTTTAGTTTGGCTGGAATATAAGCAGTTTTTAACATTGTGAAGTCAATATTGTTAGATATGATAGTGTTAGGGTGGCACAGTGGCTCAATGGTTAGCACTGTAGCCTCACAGCAAGTAGGTCGCTGGTTCGAGTCCCGGCTGGACCAGTTGGCATTTCTGTGTGGAGTTTGCATGTTGGCATGGGTTTCCTCCGGGTGTTCTGGTTTCCCCCACAGTCTAAAGACATGCGCTATAAGTGAATTGGATTAACTAAATTGGCCGTAGTGTATGAGTGTGTTTGTGAATGTAAGACTATATTGGTGTTTCCCAGTGCTGGGTTGCAGCTGGAAGGGCATCTGCTGCTTAAAGCATATGCTGGAATAGTTGGCGGTTCATTCCGCTGTGCTGACCCCTGATAAATAAGGGACTAAGTAGAAGAAAAATTAATAAATGAATCATAGTGTTATGTTATGAGAATTGTTATGAATTATTCATTCATTCATTTTCTTTTCGGCTTAGTCCCTTTATTAATCTGGGGTCACCACAGCAGAATGAACCGCCAACTTATCCAGCATGTGTTTTATGCAGCGGATGCCCTTCCAGCTGCAACCCGTCACTGGGAAACGTCCATACACACCCATTCACACTCATACACTACAGACAATTTAGCATACCCAATTGCAAACTCCACACAGAAACGCCAGCTGACCCAGCCGGGGCTCGAACCAGTGACCTTCTTGCTGTGAGGCGATTGTGCTACCCACTGCGCCACCGTGCTGCCCGTTATGAATTATTCGAAAAATTATTTAAATTACACATGGAAGGTTAAAAATGTGTCCTTTAACTGTACATGCAACCTTAGTAGTTGGTTAAAAGCATTAAATATCAGAGTATTTATCACGTCACTTCTCCAGATTTACTCAGTATCTAATGTGTAAACTCCTCTGACCCACATCAAATGTGCGATGAAAGCAATCAAACAGCTGTAGACTTCAGTGTCCCTCACTTTGAGAGCTGCAGCTGTGACCTGTGACTCCTCTCCCAAAACAAGATGTCGCTACATTGAGACGACGGGGCCGTAATGAGGCCGTTCTTATATTGCGGTGTCAAAAGCAGACCGGGACACTTACAGAAATTTGTCATGACACCTCCGGCAGCTCAAGATTCAACAGTATAGGCTTATCAGACTGGAAGGTGCAAGGGTGTGATTCTCAGATTCTTCTTCTTTCTTTCTTTTTTTTGGTGCATGTGTTTTTGGTATTATTGGTTAGTTTGTTTGCTGTTTTTGTTCATTTATTTTACCTGCAAAAAAAAATTACAGTAAGGTATTTATTATTGTATGGATAAAGGAAATTGTGTCAGCGAAATGGTGTAAATCTCTTAATTCAGTAATTATAAAAACATGTAATGTTTGAATTAAAAAATAATTGTATGTATCTGTGTGTGTGTGTGTGTGTGTGTGTGTGTGTGTGTGTGT